>JAZFAU010000532.1:0-5000 GCA_037178615.1 Dione vanillae
TTTTCTCTCCCTTGTAACAGTAGAATGAGAGTACTCAACGTTAAGATACTCCGCTCTCCTGTTTCTGAGTATACAATGACCTGATAATATTTTTGACGTGAAAACGTCTTAAATTAGGTTGCGGCTTGGAGTCACATATGAAAAAGGTAACGTAACGATGTGTCAACTGTCACCGAACTATGATCGGTCCGCCGCGCGTATCACTTGACACATGTACAATGTTTTAGTAAACAACATATATTTTCTATAGTTAAAATTTGTGCAATTTATATTATAATTATTAATCATATCAATAAATATTCTACCGAGAAAAAGACGTTGTCACGTAAAATTTTCGCCCGTAAAACCCACTTTACAGGCAACCATTTTTTTGGTCTAAATTAAATTTATTGTTCTTAGTGGGGGATAGTGTATTTTGAAATATATAAATGATTAACGTGTGAGGAATTTCCGCTCCGCCATTGTATTCTTCGCGTGGCATGTCAGTGCTTCGAGAATTTTAATACTTACAGATTGACATTAGTTTTTTGAAGAAGTTGTTTGATAATGTAAGTTATGAACTTAGTTGCTTTAACTATTACTTGTTACATAAACTTAATTAGAAAAATAAACTCCTAACTTGAGATAATAGAGCTTCATGGATCCCATGGATTCAATGTGGACATGCTTTTGGGTTTTGAGGACAGAAATATAGTTTAACATTCTCCGACAAAAAGTGAGTTAGCCTCCACTTTCCTAGGTCTTTTCTCTAACTAAATTCCTAATGATTATATTATTTCCAGTAAATATTAATAAAATTAGGTAAATTTATTATTTTTATAATAATTAATACTGTTTAGGTTTTAGATCTACTTAATGAGTTTTTTTTACTATAAAATATAAAAAAATCAAATGTATGGGAAACGGAGTGTCTTAACACTAGGTCCCTTTGCCTGCTTTACGTATATTAAAATACAGTTTAAACGTCTTGAATTTCGCAAGCATATTGTTGGAAGTCAGCTAATAAGCCTCCATGGCTGTATCTGGGCCGTCTCGCGAGCCTGCGGTTATAATACCAACCTCTTAGCCTATTTACAAGGAAATTGTGTTTAAGTAATTTTAAAGTTATTTAATATGAGAAATTTCTTATATGAACTGTTTTGTTTAGAAATGTTGTAAGTAATAATTATGATAGTAGAATGTTTGTTAGTATGTATTGAACGAAACCTTTGTAATCGCTTTTTAAACATTTTTTGTTATTTGGTACAAATTTTATGGTAGTTACATGTTTTAAATGAATGAAGCAATTAATGACTGAACTTTCTTCGTCCACATCGCAAGTACAAATAATGTGTAAAATAAAAATAAAACTATATACATCGGTTAGTGGGTTCAATTCCCGCTCGAGAAGAATGAAATATTTTCATATTCTTCACTTCACTCTTATAACAAGCATTCCTTTCCGCCACTCAATGTACCAAGGCTTAGTAGTAGCGTAAAGGTGTTAATTATCAGGAAACAAAATGTCTTATCACTGAATTCTTTAACCTGCGGTTTCTTCTGCCTACTCTGCTATGTGTGGAATGTAGTATGAAACTAAAACATATTGTAGGATCTTGGGCTCATTTTATACCCGCCAAGGTTGATGGGCTGTTTCGCCAAAATGCCACGACGGCGCTAGTGTCAACCGTTCGTTGAGAGTTGTCTAATCACACGCCGTGAGCTCCGCGAATATATTCAAAATTCAAAATAAGAAGGTGTGAACTGTGCTAAATTGTGTTGATATTGTGATCTGTGTTACTTAACTAACTGTATAATGAAAAATACAACTTGTACAACCGTCCCGGGACCAGCCCAAGAGATTTAAAAGTAACACATAAAATATTAAAATCATCCACTGAGCTATCGTAGTCAATATATATTATTATATTTATTGTTTTATCCTCCATAGATGTGTTCCAAGCTTTAGCTCGTACTAATGATCGATTGTGACACGATGTCTTACCATGTCGAAACGCGGTATTTTGTGGTGGCCGTACATTTTGTAATGCATTTTTATTATCATTATTATTGTTTTTTTGTCATATATTTTATTACTCTTTACTATACTTTAGCGATGTAATAAATATCAGCACGTTTTTACACATTCGCATTCGCAAAAATTCTGCGAATGTTTTGCGAATAATGGATGTCAGTAACAAAATATTTGTCGACTATAATACATTATAAAAATCTAAATCAGTTTACTTTTTGTGTTTTTTAATACAAAAAACATTAACTTAAACTCGTAATCACATTATCAGTCTTCATGAAACAATTTTTTTAATGCAATCTAAACAAACAGAAATAAATTCTCTCTCCCTTATAAAATAGTTTTATCAGCTAATACTCAGATTTTTAATGTTATAATCCAAAGAGCTATCTTGCTTGCCGTAAACAATTGGCGCCGAAATTACAAGAATTACTGAATATTCGCATTCGCATTCACGAATGATGGTAGCAAATATGAGAAGTCGCATTCGCGAATGTTAAAAAATGACATTCGTTACATCACTACTATACTTCATACATAAGCGTATAAATAATGTGAACTTGTTGTACATTAACTAATGATGTCTAAGCTCATTTTAAACAATTTTACAGTAAGGATTGAAAATACTCAAAAACATAAAAATTAGGACGCAACAGGATTCGAACCCGTAGCTTTGCATTGAAGAAGACGCGGGTTCATATCTGGCTGAGTTCAAATTTTATATGTTTTTTTTAATATAAAATCTGACTTATACTGTAAAGCTTTTCCACTTATTAAAGACTCTAAAGTCAAAACTAGTTTCCGATCTCGATTTGACTAAGCACAATGGTATGTGACCTTACGTTTTCACTGACACGCTTGTATTCATTGTGTGTCTATGTATGTATGTATGTATGTATGGTTATATGTTGTATTATTATGTAATTGTTTTACTTTCATAAAATAGCAAACAAGCCTTAATTATATATGGTTATACGGGTGAGAATGCCGTTTAGTATTTTTTTTAAATAGAAAGTAGGTATTATAATATAGTGAATTATTGTTTATTTAGAAGTCAATTTAAAAAGTACTTAAATAATCGGAATATCATTTATGTATGAACGTGCTGGGTCTGCTCCCTTTTCGATTAAGTTTTGTGTGTTTTTTATAATGTATCATCTAATTATAATAGATTTTTTAACATTTCCACACAAAAAGGAAATGCGGAATTGTCGTATTTTCAATAGTTTTAATATTATTTGTACTAAAATCTAACCGCCTAGTTAAATTTTACTTCAACAAATATGTAATATAATATTTGTAATATTGTATTCATCTACGGTTATGATTTAGGGAATCAAAGTGAGGATCTGAAATTCACATGCTAAGGAAGCGAAAATAACCTAAGAATATTAGTAGGTATATACATATACATATACATATACATATACATATACATATACATATACATATACATATACATATACATATACATATACATATACATATACATATACATATACATATACATATACATATACATATACATATACATATACATATACATATACATATACATATACATATACATATACATATACGAGGGTCAAACTGAAAGTTCTTAGAAAATCAAAAACTAAGCATTCTAGCAAGTTATTAGTTTTATTATAACTTTTCAAAATAGCGTCCATTTACATCAATACATCGCTGCATTCGATGGAACCATTGAGAAAAGCACCTTGCCCACTTGGCCTTAGGGGTCTCTTCAACGGCGTTTTGAAACGCAGCCACTGCTTCTTCGGCGTCCATAAAATGTTTTCCTCGAAGTTTTTCTTTTATTTTCGGAAATAAATAAAAATCGCAGGGTGCGAGGTCGGGGCTATACGGCGGGTGACCCAGTAATTCCACGTCTAAGGTCGCCAAATAGTCGATCGTTTGCCTAGCGGTGTGCGACGAGGCATTGTCGTGATGAAGGAGGATCCTGCTGCGAGGTCGTTTCTCTCGAACTTTTTCCAAGACAAGTGGCAAACAGTTGTTAGTGTACCACTCTGCATTAACCGTTTTCTGATCCTCTAAGACAACTGTCGCGTAATGACCTGTCTTTCCGAAGAACGAGGCCACCATCTTTTTTCCAACACTTCGACCTCTCTTCACTTTAGTTGGCAACTCTTCGGAAGGAAACACCCACTGAGCAGACTGTCTTTTGGTTTCCGGATCATAACAGTAAATCCAGCTTTCGTCACCCGTTAGTATGTCGAACACAGCATTTGAGTCACTTCCGTTAAATTTTTGGATCTTTTCTCGGCACCAATCAACACGGCGGAGTTTTTGAGCCTCGGTCAAATTATGGGGTATCCAGCGGGCACAAAGCTTCCTGACCGCTAAATGTTCATGGAGGATTTTGTGCACTTGACTCATACCTATGCCTAGACTTGTCCGAATCTGCTGATAGGTCACTCTTTTGTCAGTCTCTATCATACGCCGCACAACACTGATATTATCTTCAGTCGTCGCTGTAGAAGGCCGTCCCTCACGCAAATCATCGGTGAGATTAGTTCGACCACGTTTGAATTCATTAAACCAGTTGTAAACTGTGGCACGAGATGGGGCTTCATCGTGAAAAGCCAATCGAAGTCTATCATAACTTTCTTGTTGACTTATATGACATCGAAAGTCATAAAAAATCATTGCACGAAAATTTTCTCGGCTTAAATTCATTCTGACGTGCACAGACAATTTTCAATTTGCCGCCAAATCGTAAAACAAATGACAAATGAATGAAATGTATACTCAATATTATTGGTAAAGAGTTCTATTTTCAAAATTTAAACTTATTTTTTTAATATAATGCTTTTAAGTTGCCAGTTCTAAAAACTTTCAGTTTGGCCCTCGTACATATACATATACATATATAAATCTTCATAAATGTTCAATTTCTATAACGGAAAACTGTAATAATGTCTGTACATCTAACTAATCTGTAGGCTGATCTTGGAGCACGATTAAGATG
>JAZFAU010000532.1:7500-45000 GCA_037178615.1 Dione vanillae
TTTCTACAACGGACCGTTGTCTGCGTGCAACAGCCTCGATTGATATGAATTTATCACTTTTATAGTCTATATCACTTTAATTGTCATCTAAGACTACCTACCTTTTTTAAAAGGATTCCTAATGCCTTTTTTTGTTTTTATCTGTGTTTGATTTTAATGGCCATTAGGCATCTAAACCAATTTTATTATTAAGAAATAAATATTTACTTATAATTCAAAAAGTCAGGATTTTGATAAAGTTTTTTTTTTGTTTACATAATAATAGTGTTGTAGGTACTTCTGTTTCTTAGATCATAAACGTTGAAACAATCTATCGATTATCTTATCGTGTGTTATCGTAAATCGATTATAACATTCTATTTCTCAAAATATCGACGTGTTTATATTGTATAATTTTATTATGCGTCTATATTATTTAAACATATCATAATGGCGTAAAAGCAGCGTCTGCGTCTGTAAACGCGAGGTTTTGTGGATTTCGTTCCCCCCTCGGTGAAGATGGGATCTTATCATTTTCCTCGGGCCAAGTAGGTAAAGCGCGGACGTTAAGGTCATGACCAATATTAAGGAGCTCAATTTGGCACTATTCTGATAAAAAATATAGACATTTTTCCATAATTTTGTTTGTGAAATCTACATTAGGCATCGAGAATTCGTACAAAAATAATGTCAAATTTCAAAGAAGAAACAATGATAATTTGGCTTCGATTATTATAATTTGTAAATTCCTCTTTATCAATATATGTAAGAATGCAGCGCAAGCGCAGAACAGCGCTCTGACACACTTTTCAAAAATGACATAAAAAATATAAAACCAATCAATCAATAACCAACTAATCAACAACATTAGAAGTATATTATCTCGTGATGCGTTTTAATGAAGGACCACTTAGAGAGGCGAAGTTTTAACATAAAATTTTACTTTCGATATCGTGTTAAAGATATCGAATAAAGCGAGTTGGTTGAAAAAATATACCCGATGTCGAACTTGAACAGTTCAATTTATATTCATAATTATGTCAATTGGATGCTTCGACATGCATATGCGCGCCTCTTTTGACAGTCTCAAAAAAAATTTTTTCTTTCTAATAATGATTTCAACATCCTTAAAAAGTGTAAAGTTAATACAACGAAGGCCGCACTACCGCTAGAATAAAATAAGATGTAAGATAAACATCGTGATGTTAAAGATCGTGTTTAATGTGTTAACCAGGAAGTCAGTTGGATTGATTATGTCTTGATGTGACGATTTGTCCTCTCCGATTGGAACGATCTAGGTTTTTTGTTTTTATTTCAAATGAATGTTACGAAGATAGTTAGCTGAGCGAATAGAAGATTTAATTGTTTCTTGACAATGTGTTTTAACTATGCCGCTTAGAGTGGTCAATTAATAAGTAATGATAATTAAAACTGTTAATTAGTGTACATACTTCGTTAATAGAGCATATAAATATATTTAAAAGGCGTACATAAATATAGAACTTGTTCGTTTTGGAATTATATCTAGGAGCATATATTTTAATGTTAATGGCGTTTATGAGTGAGGCTGTTGATTTGCTTATAACTATTCCTTTCTTTTTGTAAAGTCCAGCTTATGTATCGCTTCCCTTCGTTAAAATGTAGTATATTACATATTATAAAACTTCTGGAAACCCTTCATACAGTCGTGGAAAACTGTACTAAAATCGTTTACGTTAAAGTATACGTAGTTTTGGTGGAAATTACTTTATTTTTATATAATTTAAAAACGAGGAAAAACATAAAAACACATCAATTAACACCAAAACCGTAGACCATATGTTGCGAGAGTGTTCGGAGAGAGAATTCTATGTAATTGTAGTAAATGATTACATTCTTAATAACAATATCTAGAGCGGATATGGCTTTATTAGTGTGTAACATATTCATTTATGTCAGTCTCCTGAAGTTTATAAATAAACTAATTGATATTGTAATACACCTTAAATATTTATACAACAATCTCCAACTAGATCAGGCGTTTATGGAAGAGATCTCTTGTTAGAGATAAGTTATACCTTTGTACAAATTGTTCATTGATATAATTTCGTATTTTATGTGGTACATAAATAAATAAATAATAGGATACCCTCTTTCAAAGAGTTTCCTAAAGATAGTTTATAAAAAAAACAAAAAAAAATGGCGAAAAAATTAACAATAAAAATTAACTAAAATGGCTTGTTAGATGAGTACATATCTAATAAAAATCTATATTAACTTAATGTAAAACTAAGTAGAACTGGTTGATTGTGTGATTTTTCATATAATATCGTGTCTAATACATTGTTATGCTATCTAAACATAAACATTTAGTCTTAGTTTGTAAATGATTTTTATATTTATTAGGTAAAACTTAGGTTTTTTTTTTCAAAAGTTTATGCCGTCTTTTTTTTCAAACTTTCCCTCATAGCATAGGGCAAGGTATAGAGAACTCAACGTCGACTTTACTTACTAGAGGTTACCCTAGTGGGTGAAACATGTAACCATACGTATCAAGAAGACGCCTTCTACTGCAACAATGTGCTTTTCACGTAACATGTATTGAATTTTCATATTTAAAACGCAAAATTTAACCAATATATACCCCATGGGCCTTTTGGAATTATCCAAGCCCATTTCAATGTGCATCCAGTTCCAAGAAACATATGAAACCTTTTACGTGCAAAAATTTCCACATTAAAATTTAAATGGTTTACGAAACCAGAATTGTCGTGGCGCGTAACGTTGCCGTAAAGCTACGGTGTGGGGGTTCGAGTCCCACTTGAGGGATGGAAATTTTTATTTCCATTTTTCTTTGCTCTGGCATAAAAAAGGGCGAAGGGCGCGTTTAGTCCTGCCACTCACCACCAATGCCTGGAAAAGCCGTAAGGCAGAGAAGGAGTGTCTTAAACATAGGTGCAACGGTTCCTCGCGTCTCCCTTGCACAACCTGCTGGTTTGCGTGTTTTAATAATATATTTTATTATTTATGATTACTCAGTTTAATCCTTTTGCCTTTTATGACTTAATATATTCCACGTGCCAGTAATTAAACAAAATTAACACCGGCTTTATTTTTTTTTTTTGGTAAGTGACCCCAAAACGAATATTTTCGATCACATAAGGCTGTTAAGTAATTATAATTTTTGGGAAATTAAACGCTACGCTTTGGTAGTCGAGGTATTGTCAGATCAAAGTACGAATGCCGGAATCTGAATCACCTGTCACAACTTCGCGGGCAAAAAATGGCGCCACAAAAAGACTTATGACAGCTGCGATTGTCGAGTCACGATTGCAGTTTTTTTTTCATTATTTCATTTATTCTATTCTGTATATGTATTAGTTTTATTTTGTTTCCGCTTGTTTTTTAAATTGAAAACTGTTGTTTATTTACAATAATACTTAGCTGTATTTATCAGAAATTGATAATTACAGGGAAATATAAACTTTCTAAACGTAACATGTCGTGTTCTATCTGTTCACTTTCAATTAGTTGGTTGTTGTGGTATTACTGTATTATTATGGTGGTGGAGAAATATCCTAGAATCAATAAGAGGAAAGTAAGTTATATTAATTATTAACAAAACGCTTGTATATGTGTTCAGCAGAATTGTTTTTATTATGAATGTATAGAAAATTTATCTTGCTCAGTGACTGAATGAATTGACAGAAATACAAAGTTACAGTTGGTACCCAAAAACAGAGGCCTTAGCCAAGACGCCACTTGACAATCGTTACGCTGAAAAATATGTATGGACTTAACGATAAGTCACGTGATCTAAGACAACGGATAGAAAGATCGTAGCCAAAAATATAACGTCAACGAAGCGTTGGCGGTTTAAAACGAGACCCTAAAATTTTATCGTTTAGTCAGTGTCAATCGGATAAATTGACGCCATGTTGCACATTTGGACAATCGCCTAGTGTTAATGGTCAACGCTCACCTATCGAAGTACGAAACCCTGCAGAAAACGATAAAAATTTATGGAAAAATAATTTTTCACCTTAATAATTACAAATTTATAAGTTAATTAGGAAGTTATTAAGTGAATCGATTATTAATTAATAATTACGTAATAAATTTTACGATTATATTACGAAATTTTATTATTTTCGTTTTATTTTTCAACATTAATAATTTGAATACATGGGTTAATAATTTTAATTATCTTACTTTACTATTATTTACGTTTTGTAACATATACTTAAATTTATATTTTTTATTTCTATTAATATTTGCTTGAGAAGTGTATATTTTTAATCTGTTTTAATCAAATTAGTTTAACATTAAATTCTTACACATGCAACATTGAAATATGTGACGTTACAGTCTTCACTTGACGTTTCAAAAAACGCCAATCACAGACAATATGATCGATGTCTTCTATTGACACTGTAGATCAAGCGTTTGATGTTGACATGTGTTGTTGGCTACCAAGTTAGCGATATCTATAATTTTTATCGCTGAAGCGCTTTATGGAATAGATACGGAGCGTTTGGTTTTTGGCTAAGGCCTCAGGAGTATGTAGAATAATTGTACCAAGTTTCGTTAAAATCCGTCGAGTAGTTTTTTTTTCTATAAATAACTTACAGACAGACAGACAGACAAAAATTTTACTGATTGCATTTTTGGCATCAGTATCGATCACTAATCACCCCCCGATAGTTATTTTGTAAATATATTTCATGTACAGAATTGACCTTTCTACAGATTTATTATAAGTATAGATTACTGGCATACTAACATATAATTGTAGATTGTACTTTATTATACCACGTATATGTCCAATTTATTTTTATTATAAGATATTTCTCTCTTTTTTAAATAGAAGCACAGAGATGATAAATTAAAGCGCTGGGTAGTGACCGCATGGCCAAAGTTAGTGAACATTACCATTCACTCTCTTTTTCGCATTTATTTAATTTTATCTAATTCTTGAATTGTTATTTGAATAAATTTTATTTCATTTATTTTTAGTAGAATGTTATTTGAAAGTATAAATGATATCTTTACATTTTTTTCAAGGTCTCGGTCGACAAATGTATAATTATCAATTTCTTTTTTCTAAAATTAGTATTGTAATATTATTGTCTCTAAAAACTCAATTCTCTAAAATTCACATAATAGTCACAGATTATTATATATACACTTAAAGATCTAAAGATCTAATTTATCCAACATTTTATATTAACCTAAGCAACTCTATAAAATGTATCAATAGCATTACTTAGAAGTTTCTAGTCTACACAAATTGCGACTTAAGGTAAGCTCGATTATAATTATCTTTAAAGACATGAAAGTTAGTTTCGAGACTTCAGTCTAAGCAAGATTTTAACTAAGTAGAACTTCTTCCTTCTCCAAATGTTTTCAATTTGTTACTGGTACAGAATTTAATTTACTACACTGCTGAAATGCATGAAGAAATATTTTCTTTGGTACCCATAAACTCTACTACGGCACTACCAAGTTACATGATTTTTTGCAGCTTCTGCTACTATAAAAGTTCTTTTCTAGAATTCTTTTGGTAGGTTGGTAGAAACAAGCTGATCAAAGAGCGTACGTTGGGCAGGGTAACTGAAATCGCTGTTCCTAATTCGAGTACGCACCTCCAAATACACTACGTAGAGTGTCCTTTTGTTAGATGGTCTGACACTCAAAAAGGTTTTAAATGGATGAGGATGGCGGAGGACGAAATCCAGCAATGTACAAGAATAGACTGAATTCGTTTATTGTTTTTCTTTTGAAATATTTATATACTTTAAACATATATGCAATTCCCTGAATAAAACGAGAGTTTAATGTGAACCTCTTGAATCACTTAAGATATTAGGATAATTCAACTGAATATAATTAGAAGGCATGCACGATAATAAGGACCTATCTTGTAAACTAATTAGAGTACCCGAACCCTCTCAAGTAGGGTTGGAATGCTCAAACGTTGCTGTTGTTTAATAATGAACGAGGGTCGAGTTTGACTCAAGATTTGGAAGATAGATTTCTATACGAATAAAGGTTATACATATGTTTTGTCTCTTAAGACTTTCGAAAACTTTAAAAACTATACTTTACTCTTTATTATTGTTGAATTTTACTCAAGAAAATATATTGTTAAACGATATAAAAAATTAACCAACAACTACAGTGATTGTATTCTACGGTATTTCTAGGTATCGCCATTACAGTGAGGACCTGCGTGTGATGTTTATAATTGAAAAAATATGATTATCAACTGATATGTGTACGGATCGCCTTGTTTACTTTATGTACTTTCTTAGTATTATGTCATATGGCATTTTACTTTGGGGAATGCGGCCTTATTCATTTCATTTAAATTTTAAATTAAATCCTAAGGATTCTTAAAGACAAAAATTTAGGGAAATAAATATATTGACCGTTGCATCATATTATAACTTTAATAATATAATGCGTGTAACGAAAAATATTAAAGATTTCACCAAAACCGGTGATGTACACAATATCAATACCTGAAGTAGGCATATCTGTTTTTTTTTTAATTATTATACTCATATTGCTATAATTATGCGTTAATGTTTTTTTTAAAATAAATATTGTAATTGTTGTGGCTACTTTAAAAAGCTTCACATGTTAACTATTTTCTTTTAAATGTGTAACATTTGTCATTAAAACATGTAGTAGCTACTAGTGGTCCTTAAATAAAATAAATAAATAAAAATAAATATACTTACCGCACCTGTAATTAGATTGCGTTGAATCCACAATTCTTTCATGGGATAGTCTAGGTTTCTACAATAGGATCCCAGAAAATATCTGAATATGTTATATATCATAATTTAAAAAACTTGTGAAACGACGTTTGTGGGTTAAAGGTATCATATTAATAATTTCATAAATGATAACACACTTTGGGAACGAAATGCTCACTCCAGTCTACTTGCACCAGTCAACAGTATGATTGTCACTAATAAGAAATGTCGAATTGTAAACTTTTGGTAAATTGAAAAAAATAGACAAAGCCCCGCTGAGTTTCTTGCGCCGATACTTCTCAGGTCTAAGGCTTTTAGCCAAATTGGTGATAAATTAAATAAATTCTTATTTTGAATAAAATTTGAGTTTGACTTTGATTCAGAAGTAGAATTTGGTGGCGCATCCAACTGTGTCCTACCTCTTTAAATATTTTTAAGATTATATTTAAAGAAAAGCTCTGTTGTTTTCTATTTTGCTAGATAACATGATGTATGTTTTTCTCATGTTTACGTCACGTACATTTGTGTTTATACGTGACAATTAAAAACAATATTCCTTTTTTATGAAAATTTGGCGTATACAAGTTTTTAAAATATTTTATTATAAAAGCATCAATATTATATACCTATAGGTACTCACACTTTAATATTTTTCACTTTCATTTATATGAAGCGAGCTGTAGCTCAATTTTTTTTAGTTTTTAATACAAATAATTCTGAGTACCTACCAAGGTGCAACTTTTCGACGATTCATGCTCTCTCTGCATTATCAGTCAAATTAATTTTGACTGATAATGCAGAGAGAGTATGAATACCAAGTGGTAAAAGAACCTAAAATAAGAAAGCGTAATTCAAAATAATAAATATATTATATTAAGTAACATATAATTTTTGCTTAAATCACACAATGCCATATGATATAACCTATCAAGACAAAACATGACGTAATACTAAGTAATTAGAACACGTACGCTTTTAGATTTTTGTCTCTATCTGAATTTCAGTTGGCTTAATTTTGACAAATTAGAACATAAACAGCATTTGATAAGAGTAAACTATACAAGGGTCAAGAATTAATTTTCTTCAAAAGAAATAGCTAAGACTCTTGACTTAGAGAAGCGTTGATTGTGAAAGTTCAGGTAAGATAGATATATATTTTCTTCCTTTAGATATTTCCCTTTAGATATATATTTTCTCGTGTTTACTAAGGTTTAAATAAATATCTTGTGTAGGCCTAGGCCTACATAAAACAATAAAAAACTGACTATGTTCTTGTTATATAATACACGTCTGATGGTGTCGTCTCATCTTCACACGTTCAAACTTGATCTTTCGCTTATTTACTTTTTAGTGTACGATGGTTATTCGCCTCGTCCTCTGTCATCAACCTCTTCATCTCACGGCGGGTTCTCATGCGTTTTGCGGGATTTTCCTTCAGCATGTACGATACTGTATTTTCGAAAGCCGTCTTCTTTCTTACCTCTCAATTTTGCTTCTTATTTTTTTACCGTTCTTTTGTCACTCATTCTTTCACGGTGCTCAAACTATTCGAACACGTTCTTTTTAATTCTCACTGAGACATTCTCGATGATACCTACTATCCTGTATATTTCTTCGTTGTGAATATAGTCGGCTTAGCTGACTCCGCTAGTCACCAGAAAAAGTTAAATCTCCACAACATTCCCTTTTTTGATTCTTCTTTTGCAATATCTATGATTTAGTGCCATATAATGGTGTCAGAACCAGAACTTTGGCAGTACTCAATACGTTTTGCTACCGGCATCAGTACGTCTTTCTACATCCATATCGTAATTTCCATTTTGGGTCAGTTGTTCTTATAAATTTTCAGTTAATACTAGCTGTGTGTAAGATATCATAACAATTCGTGGTGAACAAACAACTGATGAATATTTCAATAGCTCAGAAACCTTATTGAATTCATTATTTTAAAACAAATATATTTAGGTTTAAAATTTTATACACTCGCGCACACACGTACACTCTTACACACACGTACACACACAGTTTCGTATATTTTCTTAGTTACATTGTAACTATTTGTATTATCTCGGTCTCGGTCACAAATTAGAGGGTTTGGCCTGTATGCCGTAATACAAGATCCCTAGTACCGTAACAGGGGCATTCTCTGAATTGTACAGTACAGTACAGTACAGTATTCTTAGGTAATCTTTCTTTTAAGCTAACACAACAATACAAAAGTATACGGTGGCGAATAAAGGTGTTGCTTTTCTTACTATTAGTTAACAATTTTGTTTTCATGTAAAAATCTACATGTGATACAATCTGATGTGTCTTAATAAAAAAGTACAATACTCCGTAGGGTGTCAAGGATCTTATGACGAGTCTACGACAACGAAATTGCGGTTCTTAATAACTTGTATTAACAATAGCTTCTTTTAAAAACTCGAATTATAAGCTAATTTTTTGTTTATTAGTTTTTAGCGAAGATACTAAGTTCTAATTTTACTTCTAAGTAGTAATGAATTTTTAATAGGCTGGTCAATACTGTACATTGCAAATGTAGTAAGCATTTCGTTGTAGTATTCCTACTAGTTAGTATAAATTACTTTATTTCCTCTCTCCAGCAGTAAAGATTCTGTTCTGCGACACACCCACACATCAGTTATATGTCTGACATCTGTCATATTGTCATATCGGTGCATATTTGTTATCTGTCATTCTGAAATTTACATTTGTGTTGATATAACAAATTTCATTATATAACGAATTGTTTGTTTTACTTTTTATTAAATTCAAAGTTAAAAATAAACCTAAATAAAACTTGACGTTTCATAAATTTAAGTGAACAATGAATGAATCATTTTTATAATATAGTGCTTAGTGATAAAAATGTGTGGTAGGTTGTAACCGTCATGGTAGGTTCAATAGGTTCCAAAGGTTCTCAAAGTCTTAGAAAGAAAAGAATATTTAAAAAGAAAATGTAGGAAAAATATAACACACTTTGTTTAAAATTACCATCGTTACAAAATACATATATTATGTTACATTTGTTTTACTGAAAATGTTTTTGTCATATTATAATTATAGTACAATATGAAATTTTATGTTAACTTAAAGGATTCGTTTAATCAAGTTCAATAGAGGAATATATAGGAGGAATAAATATATATGTAAATTATTCAAATGATAGGTTCTAAGGAAAATCTAATATACCCACGCAAATGGAGTCATGCGTGTTATCGTTTAGCACTTTCACAATTACTACATAAAACAAGAAAAGCAAGTCTGTTTACATAGTGGAGTTAGTAAGATATGTATATACGATACATATGGAACTAGCACCGAAGCCTCTTTATTGCATTGCAATATCGATTTTATTAAACAAGTTTGAAATGCCTTCGGTGTCGATGTTTTTAAATTTTTACCCATTGAATAAGGCGAATTATGTAGTATTAATATACTCCATAGTTTAATTGATTAGTACTAGTAATATAAATAATGAAGTAGTAAAATATTTTTTTTTCGAATAGAGATCGTACTAAACTGTAACTATGCGTTTGTAATAATTACGTTACGTTTATAAAAATTATCTTTAGGAGTGTATTTTGACTAAGTCACGATTCTTGTAATATGCTAAGACACGAAATATAAGTTAAATACATAATGATAGTTCTGATAATAGCGCTACATGTTTCGATCTTTATATCTTATGGCCACAAAATGTGGCTTAGCTTTAGACATAAACGGCATAATATTGGGTTGTGTTCTAAAATTAATTTTTATTACAAAATTTTGATTTCGAGAAGAAATAAAGACAAAATGTAATAATTTCAATTAGATAACATTTTCTACTCTATTTCTCACTTCTTCTTTTAAGTTGTAAAAATTGAATCCTATGCTATCAAATATTATATCAATCTATTACTATTATTATAATAATGCCAAATAATATGAATAATTAGTATTAATTATTATTATTATTATTATTATGTTTTAAAAAAATATTATCTGTACAGTTTAAAGACATCATCCATATAATATATCTTACTGAAATACGTTTTTACTTATTTCAGCTTGGACGTCAGAGAAGAGGATCAAATAGCTTCTCAGGAATTTAAGACTGCGTACTACGATGGAAAATTATATGGTTCCAGCTTTTGCAGCAGGAAATATTTAATGTGCCCATTTAAAGCGTCTTTGTTATTGGATTTATTTCGTTATATATTACATCGAAATGACTTCGAGAGTGACATCATGAAGAATAGTTAATAAACAATAATAAGTTATAATTAACGTAATATTAGTGTAACAATATCAGGTTTAAATAATAGAATACATAGAAAGTGTATATAAACAATAAAATGTGAATATTAAAATATGTAAATATAAATAAAAGTCTATTTTGACTTTGATAAAAAACCAATAAAATATATAATAGTTTTGAACACAGCGGAATTTGAAAACCGCACCTCATGGAAATAGTCCAAGCGCCCTGACCACTAAGCCGTGCGCCCTCATTTTTTTTTATCTCATTAACAATGACTATCAGCCACCTAATAATAATAATTTGGCATACTGTGCTAAAAATTGTAACAACAATTACTAATTGTTGTTACAATTTTTAAAATTAACAATTTGGTCAGAAATCTAAATAAAAAATATATTTATAGATTATATATTATATGATTATATATAAACATTATATACAAACAAATTTTTTTATTCAAATTTTAGCAAAATCCAGTACGACTATTTATAAAATTAGTATTCGTTGAAATTTATGGGAAAAATAGGAGGATGTTATATGACTATACACCAGTTTATATTTTAATATAGTCAAGAAAAGTTTACATATGTTATGTGTGGCCGAAAAATATTTATCACGTGAATTTAAAATTTTATAATATATCCACTGGATATGATCAAATAAACCTTTTTGTTAAGAAAATTTGAATTAATCATATTAAAGCAAGCTTTCTAAATAATCTCCTTGTTCCAATGTCACATAAAAAAAAATGAAATAGAACTATAATTGTAATATAGATGAGAGACGTTTGTGAAATATTTAGTATAAACAATGCACACGTGCATAGCCGGGGTTAGACGCTAGTGTATATATAACTTGGACTCGTACAAGAAAGAAATTTATTGGCTACCTTTAAAAAGTTATAAGTTTTAAAGGCTAAAGTTTAGATGTAGATCATAAAATTACCGGGGCTTAGTGCACTTAAAAGAAAGTTCTCTATCTGATATCGCCTGGTGGTAGCAAGTTTTGTTGTTAGCTGTAAAGATATATTATCCTTCGATAATAAAGAAAATGTTTATTGTAAAATGTTTGTTACAATTTCTTTAGGAGTTCTAGTTGAATTAAAAGCTTAGGTCACATTATGCGCGTATAGAAAAATATAGCAAGATATAAAAATATGACATACTTTCCGGGGAGCCTCAACAAATTATTAGTTTGTAAATCTGTTGTGCTCTAGATCCACTGATCGATTAACATTTAGCAATATGCTAAAGTTTTCTGCCCATCGGTTCAAAATGGTGTCTTTGGGTTCAAGAAGTTTTGCCATTAATCGATTTTAAAGGAACCTTCATTTAAATTGAGGAACCAATGATTAGAATTGGCAAGCCATTGCATGTACTGAGCTTTCTCTAGCCACCATCGATTTTTGATTTCCCTAGATAGTTTGCGCAGTTGCAGGTCACTTCTTTTAATCTCCGCGGTACTTCGACCGTTCTTTTTTATTAATTTCCTTAAGAAGGACACGGTGCCTAATGATGGCATCTGCAAGAACTTTATCATTCTTGTCATACCAGTCTTCGTTCTCATGAACTTTAAGACCAAAAGAGCTTCAAGCAGAGTCCAAAATGTGAGAAGATAATGCTCCTCACTCTGCGTCGACATCTACAGCTTCACTTCTAAAGGATGGGAGCGTACTAGCCATAGCCAGCAACTTATCTACGTAGAAGATTTTCTTTGCCAGATCTACGGGAATGACGTAAGTGGAGATTCAGTTTAGTACAGTAAGCTGGTGATCTGTCTAATAGTAAGCACTTCTCATTACGCGGGCTATTTTGCATACAAGTGGTCTGTAGCTTGGCGCGGAGTCGAAATATAGTGTTCGTAATAGCTTGATCAAATTGAGCACATAGACCAAGCAACAGCCTGCTGTTTCTGTTCATGTTGCCTATGTCGTGGTTGCCGCCCGACCTTGGTAATAAAATTACTCAGTACTAGGATCTGTTCACTGGATCGTACGCTCTCGGTACAATGACCTCGTAAAACTTTTCTTTAATCAGGCTTGTCTAGCGTTGGAGCATATTCACTAATGACAAAAAGATAATTTTCATAGATGATGACGAGACGAGATGTAGATGAAAAGATAGAAATATACGACAAAGACTTACCATTAATAATTATTGTACTGGGGCAATATTATAACAGACACAACTTGACGGCAAAGAAACATCTGTGGCATATTTCTCAAAAAAACTGAACGAATCTTAAAAACGAAAAAATGCTATATAGCATTTTTTGGAATGTTTTGCTATGAAGGGAAGCTGTTAAATATTGGCAGCATTGGCTCGTTGGGATATAATATTAAATGCAGAACAGATGAAGAATTGAAAAGATGTTTTCTTTTAAACTTAAAGAAAACCTTAGATATTATTTATCTCAATATGATTTTACAGTAAAATATATGGCAAATACAATGTAGAAGCTGATTGTTGGAGCCGCAACCCAGAATCAGAAGATAAGAAAGAAAAACTATTGAAAACAATAAATTTAATACAAATAAAAGATATAGTTGAAGACCAAGAGAATAATTAAAGCATAAAAGGAAAGAAACAAAGCCTAATACACACAAATAAAATCTGTAAAAAAGAATAAAGATGAAAAGATTATACTCTCAGAAGATAAGTTCTTAATGCAACTTTTTTATATGTAAAGAACTTACAAAAAAGGTGCATGCAGATTTATGTCATATTGGTATCAATTGCAGAAGAAAATTAGTCTTACTAACAAAAAATATCATAAATAGTAGCAACACATGTGAAATATGCATAAAAAATAGATGTAAAAAATAGATATCAAGGAAAATTTAGATTAAAGTCACAACTTGGACCAGCAACAAAACCGTTCGAGATAATGTCAATGGATACTATCGGTGGCTTTGGAGGGTCTAGGTCAACAAAAAAATACCTACACCTATCTAATAGGTGTAGGTAGCTATCTAATAGGTGTAGGTATTTTTTTGTTGACCTAGACCCTCCAAAGCCACCGATAGTATCCATTGACATTATCTCGAACGGTTTTGTTGCTAGTCCAAGTTGTGACTTTAATCTAAATTTTGGTCTACTAAGACCACTACACAGTTTTGAAGTTGCAATGAATGCATATCTAATGCATTCATTGCAACTTCAAAACACAGATTGCCAATGATTTTGTAAAATTAAGAAAAAGAATGCTGGAGACAGACGAGATTGGATTAATTTTGACAATATCGTTTGACTAAGACGATTACATTTTAACTTCCCTGAAATACATAAAAACGACATTTAAAGTTTACTGATATCGAATTCTGAGGTACAATATCTTTATGTTAATCTATCTGTCAGTTTTTATAATACTAAATTTAACAATACATTATTATTTTTTTTAAGATTCACGCTTTATCCCGAACATGGTAGGGTAGGCAGAGGGAACTGCAGGGACCATATGAATCTAGTGTTTAGACACTCCTTTGCTTAGTACCTACTTTCTCCGTCCCCGCTTTCCGTCTTTTTCGAGGCATTGCGTGTTGAGTGGCGGAACTCAACGCCGCACTTTGCCTAGATTACCAGAGCGAGGAAAATGGAATTAGAAAAATCCATCTTCTCCGACTGGGGACCGAACCCAGAAACCGTCGCGTTAAGGGCAGACGTTGCGCCTCTACGCCACGACGGTCCTCATACATTACTAACATCCACCATACATTATTAACATCCACCATTATTTCCTCTCTGTCAAAATCCGCTTTATCTGCCACAGGTTTGTCTTTACCGTCAAATTGTGTTTGTTTTAATATTGCCCTCTGAAGATGCGACGGTAAAAGCTTTTATTGGTAAGTCTTTGGCGTATATTTCTAGCGCAGGTTGAGAACATAAATATATCTTTTTATTTGATTAAACGATTCTTCACATTTTTCTGATCTCACAAACTTTTGGTTTTTAGGGTTCCGTACAAAAATAAAAAAAACGGAACCCTTATAGAATCACTCGTGTTCCTGTCCATTAGTCTGTCACAGCCAATTCTCTGAATCCACTAGACCGAATCAGGTGAAATTTGGCAGGATGGTGTAATGCCCTGACCCGAACACAGATGTGTAACGTAAAAAATGTTTTTTTTAAAATAAGGGTAATTTTCGGGGGATAAATTGGGTAATTAAAATAAAATTACGTGAAAAAAGCCGAAAATTGACCATTCCCCCCTCTAATCTCCAAAACTACTGGGCCGAAAAATTTGAAAAAAATACTGAATATAGTTTATAGCTTGTAGATTATAGGGAAACCTATAAGGATTTCATAAATTGAAAATAAAATGGTAAATTCGATAAAAATGTTTTTAGGGAAAAACGTATTCAGGGGAAATATTTTACTATATTGTGTACGGAACCCTTTCCACGCGAGTTTAACTCGCACTTGACCAGTTTTTTTCTTAATAAATTACGTATTGGGTCTAAGATAATTGCGCTTCTTGGTGTGTATTCATGGGAGAGGTTGATTTTTTTATTATTCTTTTGTGTCTTAGGGATTGGAAAATTTCTTATTATGATTAAATTGTGTTTTAGTGGTTTTACTAAATTACCCTGAATTATATATGACCAAGGTATTTAACTAAGTCTGAAGCAAAGGTACATTTCTGAAATTTCAATCTAAAACCTTCTTTTAGTATTGCCTCTAATACGTTTCTGACGTGTCTCATGTATTCTACAAAGGTGGACGAGTAAATCAGAATATTGTCAATGAAGTTTACAGAGAATGTAGTGAGATTGTGTTTTCTTAGGATACTGCTTCAAATTCTTTGAAAAATTGCTGGTAATGTATTCAAGCCAAAAGGGAGACAGGTCCCCTGGAAATGTCCATCTTATGTGACAAATGTTTTACTGCTGTATTGCACTCATAGTGGTATTGCCCAAAATGCTGAGTGTGAGAGTTGTGGTACAACAATTTTGTTTAATTCTCTGAAATGGGATTTTCTATTTTCACTTTTTTTAAAAGCCATTGTTAATAGAGCAGCAAATGGACTGCAAAATTTTTCCATTAGGTTATTCTTTAGTAACACAGAGATTTTTTTTTAGCTTCACGCTTCGTCCTTCTTTGCATATTGCAGGGTAGGCAGCGAGAACTGCAGGAACCATATGAACCTAGTGTAGACACTCCGTTAGTCTCTACTTTCTCCGTCCTCGCTTTCCGCTATTTTCGAGGAATTGCGTGGCAGAACACAACGCCACGCTTTGTCTAGTTTCCAGAGCGGAGAAAATGGAAATGGAAAAATCCATCTTTCCCGTGTGGGAATCGAACCCTCAAAATGTCGCGTTTATAGTAGACGCTTGCGCCTCTGCGCCACGACGGTCCTCAAGAGATTTGTGAAATCTCTAATTTGTCTTCTATTGTATAACTGTATGGTCTTTTACTACACTATTTGTTTACTAATAAATCTATGTGAGCTTCATAGTTTCTAACGGACCCTGTATCATACTTATCTTTAGCGAAAATTGTTTTATATTCCTCAACTATTTTCTATATCCCAAATTTCCTTTCAATATCTAAATGATTTGTGATACTTACAAATTCATCTGTTTCTATGTGCTTATTAAAATTTGTTGAAAATATTTTTATATGATTTTCTCCATTTCTATTGTTCATGTATCACCTAAGGAAAAGTAAATTGATAACTTTTATTATAGTTTAAAAAACATATTCTGTTGGTAACGAAGCTATTTTAATTAATAATATATTATTTTTCATTTAAAATAATACATTAGGTGCGGTGTGGATAATATTTATTATATTTAGTGATTGTGTTTTAGATATATTAGTAGTTCAAACTTATTCGCGTACTGAGGATGATTCTACAAAGCTCGTAGTGTATATTTTATAACAATTAACGATATTGAAGAGCAACACTAATGAATAAAATGAAATGTCTTGTACGCTTTGTTATTTTATTTAAGTATTAAATAAAACCGTTTCGTTTCTAGTTAACAATGGAATAAAAAATGTATATTTATAAATATATAACTTAAAATTTGCTAATTTTATAGTTGATAATTTATAGTCTAATAATTTTTGAAGTGAAACTTCTTTAGGCGCATGAGGGTAAAATTTTTACAGATGAAACGTCACGCCGGTATGCAACGGAAGTGTCGGAAAAGAGAGAGAGAGTGATCGAGACCGATTGAGAGAGAGTAAGACAGGGCGAACGTAGCATGAGCAACTAGCCGTGGAGTGAGAGTAGGGAGCAAGCGAGTGAGAAAGATTGAGAGAAAAAGTGAGACAGAGCGAACGTCGTATCACGCATAGTGCTATGGAGTGTGAGGTGGGAGAGAGCTATAGTGAGAAAGATTGAACAAGAGAGAGAGAGAATACGGGATATCGAGAAAGAATACACGCCCTCTTGGTTGTGCATTCGTCTACTAGTTAATTATTAGAACTTTAGATGGCATTTCTGTCGCATAGCGTAATATTTACAATATCATTAGGCACTTCTACAGTGAATAAACAGTAAGTGAATTTTATAAATAAAAACTTTGTGAAAAACTTTGTGAATAAATTTGTAAGTTGTCCTGTATCAAGCAATTATTCGAAGTAAGTAATATATCTGTTATCTTTTTGTTTATTTACATTTTTTTATGATAATTGGTTTGAAGGTTAGGTAGTTTTAATATTTACAAATAACATGTGGTATTTCAACTTGCCACTCGTCATTTGATAATTTAATAAATCATTTACCATAAAATAAAAATATTTCATAAATTCGCTTTTCTAAATTTTGAATTCAAAAACAAAACTTAATTAATAATTTCTAATATTGACAAAAAACACATGGCATTTTTATTTACAATTCGTCATTTGAGATTTCAATAAATCATTGTGCATAAAATACTAATAACAATACTTCATACATTCTTTTGACGAAATTTTAATTTAAAAATTGGAATTTCTAGAGTTATCATTAATTTACAAAAATTTTGTATATATTTAAATTGGATTAGGTATTTTTAATATTTACAAAAAATCACGAGGAATTTTAATTTAAAATCAAAATCAAATCAAAATTCATTTCTTCATATAGGTATCACAGATACATTTATGCACGTCAATATTTTTCTACTACCATTTCGGAAAGGTGCTTTGTCATGGAGGAGAAGAAATGGCGAAAAAAACAATTATACATACATCAAATGTATGACAAGTATCGCCTAGCCTGAGCGGAACTGGTTGCAAAACTGATTAACTCCACGCGTCTTTGTCATTGATATAATCATCAACCCTATAATACCCTTTGCTAATAAGTTGTACTTTTGCCCGTTTTTTAAACAATTCTATTGGCAAGTCGCGTATCAATTTCGGAATTTTATTAAAAAAAATTACGCTAAGCCCTATAAAAGAACGTTGAACTTTAGTCAGACGATACGAAGACGTAATTAATTGATGCCTCCGCCGAGTTGAGCGATTATGAATGTCACTATGAAGCTTGTACATATGTAATTTTTTTTTATAAAGACTATATTATTATAGACATACTGAGACGCAACTGTCAGTATACCTATTTCTTTAAATTTTTCCCGTAATGAGTCCCGTGACTTCAATTTATAAATAGCCCTAATAGCTCTTTTCTGTAATATAAATATTTGATCTACACTGCACGCTTTACCCCACAGTAAGATGCCATAAGACATAATACTGTGAAAGTATGCAAAGTAAACAAGCCTAGCAGTATCGACGTCAGTATATTCTCTAATTTTTCTAATTGCATAAACAGCTCAGTTTATTCGCGAGGGCTGCTGTATGAGCACCCCATTTAAGTTTACTATCTAGGGTCACTCTCAAAAAAACTGTGGTTTCTTCGATATTTAATTTTTCGTTATTTAATTTTAAATTTATATGCATTTTCTTAACGTTTGGTAACGCAAACTCTATGCATTATTTTTATGCCGATCAGTTTTAAATATTAACGATGTGTCATCAGCAAACAGTACAATATCCGCATGGTTCTTCACATAATACGGTAAATCATTAATATATACTAGAAAAAGAAAAGGGCCCAGGATTGACCCCTGCGGTACACCCATCACAGCCGGAGACCCCAAAGAATTTGCACCAATCGAAAGAAATTTAATATTCAACATTCAACAAGACGAAATTTAATATTCAACATCTGAGATTTGACTATATTATTTTATTTTAATGACAATTAAATTCCTAACCTGTCTTCCTTTTTCCCTTTCTCTTAATCTTGGAAATTTAAAGTTTTAGATTTGTATAAATATAAACAAGATTTATAAATTAGTTCGCCAAAGAAGTTTCACTTCTGACATGTGTACTTTGTACGCACGCATGTTTTTTTTTTTAATTTTACAGTGTAATATATTTTTTAGCCATTGGCACTCACTTTTCTATATTAAGATTGATTCTATTTAATTTATTTAATCCATATGGATCAAAAACACTCTGCATCATCAAATTATGTGCATATTTACTAATTTTCATATAAACGTGATAATTATCTACAAATATTAGGAATTCCGAATATTATTATTTTTATAAAGAATATATTATTATTATACAGCAGACGCTGTATAAACGAGACCACCAGATCTAGTGTTACCGTAAAACCGTCGAAACAAGATCTACCAACCCATTCTGCTTTGGTATATAAGACTTGATCTATATATATATATATATATATATATATATATATATATATATATATATATATATATATATATATATATATATATATATATATATATATATATATATATATATATATATATATATATATATATATATATATATATATATATATATATATATATATATATATATATATATATATATATATATATATATATATATATATATATATATATATATATTAGCCCAATTTGATAGTAAATATAGAATTGAGCCCCTCTGAAACCTACACACTCCATGACTTAAAACTAAGGTTACGAGGGTTCCAAGCGCGGCCTGGTGAGAAGAGCCCACAACAAACTCAGCCAGGTTTCCCTAAACCTATTGTGATCACTTCACAAACGTCACTCTAACTTATGAGCAATTCATTAATTCCATGCCGTTTTATCATCAATGTAATGCTTTACACTATAATAGGATTTAGTAATTAATTGCCGTTTAACAAAGATTTTAAATTTATTTAACGAGAGATCAAATACTTCTTTCGGCAGTTTATTGTAGAAACGGACACAATTACATGGGAAGGAGTTGCCTATTTTATGGAGTCTAGTGGTGAGCATAACAAGTTTATACTTATTCCTCGTATTAACATTGTGAACATCACAATTTAATCTAAATTTATCAATATTTTTATGAACATATATCAAATTCTCGAATATATATTGACTGTGAAGAGTCATGATTTTAATTTTTTTAAATTTATCCCTAAGGGAATCTCTGGGCCTCATGTTATAGATTGCACGAACAGCCCGTTTCTGAACAACAAATATAGTATCAATATCAGCAGCATTACCCCATAATAGTATACCATATGACATAATGCTGTGGAAGTAACTAAAATAAACTAGTCTAGCGATATTGACGTCGGTTAAGTAGCGGATCTTTTTGATCGCATACGCGGCTGAGCTAAGTCTGCTTGATAAATCGTTCACATGAGGGCCCCACTGAAGTTTTGAATCTAAAGTGATGCCCAGAAAAACTGTAGTATTTACTAAATCTAGTTCCACATCGCCAATTTTTACAATAGTTTTGGCAAACTTAACATTCGGGAGTGTGAATTTAATACACTTCGTTTTCTTCTCATTTAACAGTAAATTATTGACATTAAACCATTGGACAATATTTGAGAGAGTATTGTTTACATTGTCAATTTCATCATGTCCTCTATTAATTTTAAAAATCAAAGATGTATCATCTGCAAATAATACTATCCCATGTTTGTCCTTTACAAGGTAAGGTAGGTCATTAATATAGATAAGGAACAGAAAAGGGCCTAATATCGAGCCCTGTGGCACCCCCATTTTGACACATGACCCGGGAGAACGCTTTCCATTAATGTCTACTTTCTGGATTCTATCATTTAGGTAAGAACTGACAAAGTCCAGAGCTTTATTTCTTATGCGGTAGTGGTGTAATTTCTGAATTAATGTTTCATGCTGTACACAATCAAATGCCTTGGACAAATCACAGAATACTCCTAGAGCATCACGTGACTCCTCCCAGGCTTCAAAAATATTAAGTATCAAGTCAACACCAGCATCAGTTGTTGAGCGACCCCGAGTGAATCCAAATTGTTTTGTATGTAGCAATTGATTATTTATATATATATATATATATATATATATATATATATATATATATATATATATATATATATATATATATATATATATATATATATATATATATATATATATATATATATATATATATATATATATATATATATATATATATATATATATATATATATATATATATATATATATATATATATATATATATATATATATATATATATATATATATATATATATATATATATATTAAACAGTCGGAAAAAGTATTAGAAAACATGACCCGGCCTCCTCAAAGCCCCGATCTCAATCCCAACGAACTTTTGTGGGAAGAGCTGGATCGAAACGTTCGGGAACAGTGTCCAACTTCACAGCAGGCCATGTGGAATGCATTGGAGAATATCTCGCAAGAATCTATAGATAAACTAATTGCTCGCATGCCAAGATTGGTATTGACGAAAAATCTGTTTAAACTCACTTGTGTACATTTTTTTAAAAACATTAGTAATCTTCGAGACCTTCTTTTTTAGTTTTAAATCTAACGTGTAATATGAATATATAATTTGATCGCATTGCTAGAAAGGTTAATTAACGTATATGGCTCTGCTGAGGATGGAGTATAATTTAATGTACATTATTTTATCCTGGATTTAAGACTATCCTGGTTAACAAAACAAGTCTAAGGATGTACCACTGTACATCTTTTACTACAACGCAGACAAAATAGCGATCGATCGTCGCAGTGGTAGAAATTTTTATAAGAAAAATAATAAGCAAAAATATTAAAACTACTTATAACTCGTCTTCCACACCTACCTTTAGACACAATTTTAATCTTTTCTCTGAACAACAATTGCGATAATTTAATTTTTGTATATTAAATAAACATACATTTTTAACACAAACCTCCGCATTTAAAAAACATTAAAAAAGTAATAATAGCAAATCATTATAATTATTGTAGAAACTACATCTACTGTACTCTTTCAAATATTAAAATGAAGATTTTTCTAAAAATCTATAAATATGCTCGCGTAACAAAATAGTAAACAATTACATAAAGTAAGCTAGATAATCACCCCTTTTCACGAGACAAAACATTTATGCTTTATAAACAATAAAATCTTACAAAACAAAAATGCGTAATGTCCATGCGTGATTTATTACATTTACGTCAAATATTATTAGTCGGAATATACGACGACGAAACGCCCAGGCATGCTGCAGGACTCGCTGTACAAATATTCAAAAGATTATTGACCAAAATTATGGTTGTGTGTAAAGCAATTCCTGCCTGATGCAGCGGCAGGAGTTGTTTGAATAGGTACCTCATTTTGCAGCGTCACTTGATTGTTGCCGCGCAAACACAGTGCTTGTATGCTTGTAAATAGATGCTATTTTTAAAATATAAGCGATTTTAATAAATTTATTCATTGATTAATTTATTTACTTAAGTATTATTACTAAGTTATTGTTTTTTATTATTCACTTGTTTACAATTTATTAAAGTTATCTACATCTACGTACGAACGTCTTACTAAAATATGAGTGAATGGCACGTGAATGCACTGCTTTTCTGCCTATAAGGACCGCAAGCTCCTGTTTAGCTGTCCCTACTGCTCTCTTACAGATTTTGTAAGAGTCATCTTATTTAAATATTTTAATCTGAAAAGATCATTTAGAAAACAATTTATAGATTTAAAGTGGATATAAAACGATAGTTCACAACTTCACATTTCGTTTCAAATTTCGTTTATGTTTAAATACAATGATTGCATCTATCCACTTATTGAAGAGTATATCTTTACCTGATTCATTATAGAAATGCATAAGAGGAACGACAGCCTAACGAGCACAATTTATTTTCAGTTTTGTAAGTACACTATCACTATCAGAGTACTCTGAGAATATATTTTTCTGTATTTTTTTTGTCAACTTAATCACTTGTAAATTATTGGAGAAAAGGTAGACGTAGATTATAACATCGTCTTTTGATTTCCTTTCAAAAACAGGATCCCAATCAATTGAAGCTAATTTATCCTTAATTATGCTCCAATCAATTATCAATATTTAAGAACTATCAATTTTTAGAATGAATGATATTTATCCTTATAACGGTATTATCAATAATGAATGTAATGTAGTTATGTAGTAACACAATAATTTCAATATTTCTCAAATGTCTCCAAATAGCGCACTCTTATTCCATTATTTATTGGTTTCTGGCATTGTTGTGTTTCAAGTCAATTTTGAAGATATAAAAAAAATAAGTTAGAGTTAAATAAATATTTCGAATTGTTTTCACTAACCTGACTATGGAATCGGCACGAAAACCTCGAGTACTTGTTTTTTTATATAAAATATATAGGAATATATCGTTAGGAAACAAAATTTCAGTGGAATATAAATTTTAATTATAAGTAATTTTATATCGTGCAATAATAGATTTTTTACACAACTTTAAACAGCTTATACTATTTCCCACGTATAGTAGGTTGGATAGAGAGCAGACAGTGTTCAGACACTTCATTTCCGACTTAAGTTTGCGTTGCGCGTTGAGTGGCGAAATAACAATTTCAATTACATTTTTTATAAAAATAAACTGGGGGCGTACAAGTACAGAATATACAAAAATTCAAGTGACTGTCGTATCTTTTAAACATAATTAAAAAGTTTTCAATATAATTATATAAAATTTTCAAATATAACTATTCAAAGAGTTATTCAATGTAATAAGTTTATTATAAATGGCATAGAACTTTCAATTGCTTTATACAATATTGCATTAGTTAGTTTTGAAAATTTATTTCATGATTTAAAGGAATTCATCTATTTTTATGATAAGATAAGATCAGATCAGATAAGATCTTTAGACTAATATTTTTTTATGTCCTCTTACTGATGTACATATCTGTTTAACTGGAAAGCTTAAAAAGGTGTATATTGTTTACTTAGTAATGTATTTGTAAAAAAACAATTATAATGGAAAGTTTTAAATAACTTGTAAATATGTAAAATATTTTCCTTAGGTTTCCTGAATCCACTAGGATAAATATATTCCAGGAAAACGTGATCTATCAGTTTTCGGGCACGTCATTGCTGACAAAAATAAAATATGTACATCTACAGTCTATCAACACTCCGCTGACGTCGATAACAAGAAAGTAGAGCTAAATAGTCATGGTAGATTACCATAAATATCCATATTTTATAGCATGTGGAAATATATTTAATAATAATAATAATAATAATATTGTTATTGAACTAGTCACAGTATATACTTTGCAGTCGCTCTAACTTATTGAGAAATTGCTTTTATAGGTCTAGGAAAAGATGTCTACATAATCTGATATAAGTAGCAAAGGTGACAATAGTGTTTTAGTCATTTTCTTCGCTCTGGCAAACTAGGCAAAGCGCGGCGTTGAGTTCCGCCACTCAACACGCAATGCCTCGAAACCGGCGGAAAGCGGGGACGGAGAAAGCAGCAAAGGTGACAATAGTGTTGTTTTGGCTTTTACTGGTAACAGAACTTTTATCTTTTAACCTACCTGTAGCGTAGCAAGTTGCTGCTCAAAAATTTAAAAGAGTTCATTACGGAGCACTATCCCCCATTATATCTAGATCTTTAAAACACCATTATTAAGTGCTGTGGAGGAGTCATCATACAAAAATATTTTAATGTAAAATGATCATTGAGATAACATTTTAATAGATTTAAAGTGGATATAGGACGATAGTTTACAACTTCACATAACGAATTTTGTTTATGTATAAACACAATGATTGCTTCTATCCACTTAATGAGAAGTATACCTTTACCTGCTTCATTATAGAAAAATATAAGAGGAACGACAGTCTAACAAGCACAATTTATTTTCAGTTTTGTAAATAAACTCTGAGCAGAGTACTCTGAATATGTTTTTTTCTGTAATTTTTTTTGTCAACTCAATCGCTTGTAAATTATTTGAGCAAAGGTAGACGTAGATTACCACATCGTCTTTTGATTTCCTTTCAAAAACAGGACCCCAATCAATTGAATTTTTAAACATAATTTTTAAGTGCTGTGAAACACCAGTCCGTCTTGGGGCAGAGGGGCAACGTCTGCCTGTAATGCCTGTAACGCTACGGTTACTGGGTTCGATCCCCAGTCGGAGAAGATGGATTTTTCTATTTTCATTTTCTTCGCTCTGGCAAACTAGGCAAAGCGCGGCGTTGAGTTCCGCCACTCAACACGCAATGCCTCGAAACCGGCGGAAAGCGGGGACGGAGAAAGCAGGGGCTAAGCAACGGAGTGTCTTAACACTAGGTTCTCACGGTCCCTACAGTTCCCTCTGCCTACCCTGCCTTGTGCGGGATAAAGCGTGAAGCTAAAAAAAAAAAATAAAAAAAAAAATAAAAAAAAAGAAACACCAGTTTACAGGTGTCGAAGATTGTAAGTGTCGAAGACACGTAAAGGAATATTTATTTGTATCCGTTGTTTAGGTTTCTCAACGATACATGTTGTATTTAGTAAATCTCGTTTCGCAACAATTGTCGAAGTTAATACGGTGCAAATAATATAATATATAAAAATATTTTATTTTTGCACTGTAATACATTTAGAATTCAAAAATAAAACAACTTTTAAAAGGTTCCTAAAATCCAGATGATTTCGTTGTACAATTCAGACGAGTGTAATTCTATGGTAGGATTATAATATATTATACATACTACAGGTTTTAATACTAGGTAGGTAGGTTTAAATCAAGTTATTTGGTAAAATCATCAGTATTACAAATACACATCAGTCAACAACAAGATAAAGAATATTAAAATGTATATCAATGACATTTGTCGTTAATACGCTGACAGCGTAGTACAGCTATTTGTTTTAATCTTAAATAAATCTTTTTTAATTTGCACTTAAATAAAAATAAAAAGAATGACGTATAAATACGGCTGATCTTTAAAAAAAAACTGATCGATCGATCAGCTCATCTCGTCGAGCACTAATGAAGAGGAAATTTGACTTTGAAATAATAGTATTAAATATTTATTACCAAGTTATCAAAGTAAAAGCCAGGTAATTTATAATTTTTACCTACAAATTACCTTTATAAAATTTTAACAAAAAAAATTTAGCACGCTCTTTTTAACGTAACTTTATCGATTGTTTTATTAATACAAGCTTTCATATTTTTCTTTTGGCAAAAAAATGTGTTTTAGCTTTTAAATATTTGAGCTTCACGTTTTTTCATCTATTGTATGATTTTATGCATTTTTTTTATAAATTGTATTATAGATATGGTATTAATTTTAGTTTAGTATAATTGAAAATTGCTGTGTACCAGTGCTGCACTACAACATTTGACTCAATGTCAAAGATATGCTTTGAGGGGCCCACCAAAGCATATCTTTTACATTGAGTTGCGATCCATGATCTGGCTACATTGTCTAGGATAGATTAACTATTTACAGCCTTTCACATGTAACCGAGGGAAGTGAGTTTGACTTTCAGTCCGGGCTGACTCAATTATTTTTTCAGTCATCTAGAAATTCTTATTAAGATGGTCGTCCCTTTTTTCTTAAGTTTATATAGTTTCAGTTGTTTGATCACAACAATATTAGTATATTTCTGTCATTATTGTTTATAACTTATTTTAAGAATTATTTTTAGTTTTAGTTTGATCTGCTTAAAAAGCGTGTCTTTTAGATTTTTTCAACTAAGTTTAGTATAGGCCACGGTCTAACTATTACGCGTAGAGTATTTTATAAGTAACAGAACTAAGAATTTAAGTAGAAGAAAGAAGAGTGGCAAGGAGTTTTAAGTAATATTAGGAACGTACCATAGTAGGAGTAGTCATAAGATTCATATAAAAACTTAATATTTTTTGAGATGTAAAAGGCAGAAAAAAGAACAGATTGATAGAATGTTGTAGAGAACGTTGAATGTTGTGTGTGTGATGAAATAAAATATTAACTGACTGAAATAGTCCTTTTAATTAAAATTAAAAAAAATTAAACGTTATACCGTGTAACATCTACAAATTTCACAGAAAAAAATATTAGTGACAACCTTGTCTTAAAGGTGTAACCTGATTTCATATAACAGTCAAAGTTTAACTAATATTACAGAACAAATAACTCTTTTCATAAAAGGCTTCTTATATATGATATGATAGGTTTCTTATATATGATATAATATTAAAAGAAGTTAGAATATTATATTAATTAGTTTACATATTTATTATTTTAAAATATTTTTTATTTGGATAAAACCACAATATTGAAATTGATAGATTAAATAAATTAAATAGGCTCGATCAAGATACCAAAAATTAGTGGATGTAATGACATATTAATCGGGAATCTAATAAATTAATAGCTGCGCTACGGTTGGCAATACCAAAAAATAATATTTTGAAAATTATTTTATTCAATTATTATAATTTAACAATTTCATATAACAGTTATCGAGCTTCGATTACGTAAACATTAAATTGCTCGAATGCGCTTTCATACGTGCGGAGAAAGGCATGCTAAAATTACCGTCCACTATCGACAACTGAGTTTCCAATCACAGTCAAATGCTAATTCGATGAATCCGTGCTTACGTAGAAATTTCAGTATTAAATAGTACTCAATATGAAGTATACTTAAAATAAAATAAGTATTTTAGGTTACATTTAATTTTTTGTTTAAAGTAAACGTAATTTTTTTAAATCTCAATATTTTATAGAACTTGTTTTGCATAGATTGTTTTTATGATGTTTCTATTTGTAACTCTCGGTCGTTAAATTTGTTAACTTTGTATGTATAACTTGAGTTGGAGACTAGAGCTGTAAGCCTATAATATAGTATTAAACTTGTTTATTTACTTTTGTCAAGGTGAGTAAATATAAAATACCCATGTTTAATTTCAGTATTCAGTAGTCGTTAGCGTCGGCAATTTTGTTATCTTAGAAAGCTATTAGTGTCTTTTATTTTGTGGATATGCTATTTAAAAAAATCTGTATTCATTTGTCGTATTGATCGGCTTGTCCTTTTATATGTTAAAAAATGGTTTCTATTTCGAATTATATATTAAATGCAGTATGTTAAATTGGCTAGATTTCGAAATGGCTTGTCTTTTATAAATATACTCGCTGTAAAAATTTATTATTTAGCTGGCCGTACTACAATATGGCCAATAATAAGACGAGTAAATAAAAGAAAATATGAACAAACTTACCCGTGCACTACAAGAGACAGATAGCTGCTTCACGTAATTTAAGGCGAAGCAAAAATCGTAGTAATGTTTTTGAGTGCTAAAACGTATATATTGTTACATATAAAAAGAAAACCCAACCATCTTGTCCTCTTTAAATACTTCACGCAAAATAAATTAAATGATGACGAAAAATCTTATAAGGTTACATGAGGTTGAATTTCATGATTCTCTAGAGTTTAAAAGTTGTAATGGCTATGAAAGTCGTTACTATTGTTTTATAATATAAATTTTGCTTTACAAATAATTGAATAAACAACATTATTACGCGCTGTCATTGCCTGTAATTTGTCAATTTATTTTAGGCTAAAAGTATATATGCTATTGAGATAAAATAATAATATTTCCCCAAATCACTATAATTTAGTTCTTAACAGTTAAATTTTATAAAATATTTTCTATTTTTAGACTTATGTCATCAATAACCCAACAAGGCACGGTGGTCGCGCAAAAACTTCGTCATAAAATGTTTTAAACAAGATTCTTGTTAGGTTACATAATTCCAACGATCTCTGGACCCATAAAATGTTTCACATTTAATGCTGTATAATATATAATGATATCGAAAACCGAGACCACTTTTTAACAAGGAAATCAATTTATGGTTACATTTACATGTGAGTTTACTGTGTCATTCAGACAAATTTTCACTTTATCACCATATTATTTTCAGTAAACTTAATTAGGATTAAAGCTAGCGCCGTGATCATATAGAGTGCACTATTTCTGAATTAAATGAATTCTGCAAGTAAGAAGAAAGAAAAAGTGGGGACGGAGTAAGCAGAGACTAAGTAACGGAAAGTCTTAACACTAGGTTCCTGCAGTTCACTTCATGTGCGGGATAAAGCGTGAAGCTGAAAAAGAAAGAGTATTAACTTATTTAACTCAGTGTATACTCCGTAACATAGTCGTGAGAATACAACATAGGATTTTATTTAGTAAAAATACACGTAGAATTTAAGAATCACGTTTAAAGCCATAATATATAAAAAAACTGTAAATCAATACAGTTACAAAATTTGTCAAGTGCGGGTTTGAGAGGATTCCGTACCAAAATGTAACATAATATAAAAAGTTCTACATACCTAGGTATATCCATCACTTCGGTACTAGTGACCTAAATGATGGAGTTAGATTGTGACTGACTCATATATTTTCAATGAAAAAAAATTTAATTTTAGTTCTTAGTATGGTTTTATTTTTTTTATTCAATTTTTATGTAACTTATCAAGTTTCGACATTAGTTCTTAAATAAAAAAGAATAATAATGAATTTATGAGTATAAATTGTTAGAAATACTTAATTGTTTATAAAACTAATGTACCTTTAGTATTCACTTAAATTCATATTCGATCGTTGCATAGTGATTGGTGGAAGTGGTCGCGCTTAGATTACATCAGTCGACTGTGAGTGTTCTTCATGGCGCCCGCTTGCTACGGAGCTACGACGACTCTACAAACTAAATCTCGCTACGAAATCGCTACGAATTCCTCGTAAACATTTGTATTTTTCTTCTGAGTGCACCATTGTATTAGTGTGAAAGTGATAAATATTGTGTTAAATATTTGTGTAATAAATTATAAAGTTATATTGAGGTATAACGTGGTACAAAAGATTTTTAACAATGCATCGGACGATTTGGTTTTTACTACTATTAAAAGGTAATTATTTTTTATATTTAATGGTTGCCTGTAAAGTGGGTTTTACGGGCGAAAATTTTACGTGACAACGTCTTTTTCTCGGTAGAATATTTATTGATATGATTAATAATTATAATATAACTTGCACAAATTTTAACTATAGAAAATATATTTTGACCGATCATAGTTCGGTGACAGTTGACACATCGTTACGTTACCTTTTTCATATGTGACTCCGAGCCGCAACCTAATTTAAGACGTTGTCACGTCAAAAGAAGTAAGTAAAGCACGTGCATATACACACACATATATACACATACAAACACATATATAATACACACATACACAAACGAAGGTGCACATTGACATGAATAAAATTCAAAATTCGAAAATTTAATAACTAGTCTAGTCTAGTCATCTAAAATACAGAAACCAAAGAAGTATTTTATATGAATCCATACTTAAACAAGTTAATAACTCATTAGGGAATATGTTTCATGTCCGAAGCTTTATATATTTTGTAAAAATATATCCTTCCTCAGTCAGCATTTTGAACATGATTTCTTATAAAACATATATTTGCTTTCTGTAGTCATCAACTTGACATATCTGAGCTGATGTTGATACAGAGACAGACTTCCTTAATTATGACTTATGAGAATAATTCTGTAAACGTTATTGGTACTCACTCACTCACTCACTCAGAAGTTTAGCAGTTTAACGATTAAATAAATTAACTTACGAACATTAATAAATAAAGTAAACGCACACTTGGACAAGATTGATAATAAAACAAATACATACTTATCAATAAATTTATTTATATGTTTATATTCTACATATTTAATATATTTTATACTATTTATTCCTAAAATTGATACGTAACTTGCCAAGAGAATTGTTTAAAAAACGGACAAAAGCACAACTTGTTAGCAAAGGGTCGATGATTATATCAATAATAAAGACGCACCTTATAAAATTGTGACAAAAATTAAAAAGCAAAAATTTCTAAATTCTTTGAAAATATATAAAAAAAATAAACAAAATACTGACAAGTACATATTATATAATTACTTAAAGCCTTTATTATTAGCAAATCCAGAAATGCGGAAATTAATTTAACATTTCTATTTTCGTCGTGGCTGTCATCATTATCAAGTAGATTTTCATATAATTTTCCATCTACATAATTATTAAGGCTTATGGATATTTGAAATAAGCAATTAGGGAATGAAATGCTTAGTTGAGACTATTATCATTAATGATCAATAGTCTATTTTATCATTAATTTTATTAGTAATTCTTAAAGTTATCATTCTAGTGTCTTTCACTCGAGAGTTGTATACAAATTTCATAATTGCAAGTCAATAGGTTCGGCACAGAGGGGTGGAGAGAGTCCACAAATTTACTTACCTCGGAAGTGTAGTGTCGGAAACTGGAGGAACCGAGGAGGACATCGCATCGAGAATTGTCTAGGGGAGAGCAACCTTCGCACAGCTCCGTCCTGTATGGCAATCGTGGAAATTGACCAGGAGAGTAAAGCTCAAAATATTCCGGTCTTCCAACAGTCAAAACCGTATTGCTGTACGGATGCGAGATGTGGAGGGTCACCAAAGACATTTCGCGCCGGCTTCAAGTTTTCGTCAACCGCTGCCTTCGCCGCATTCTCGGTGTATACTGGCCCGAGAAAATCTCCAACCAAGATCTTTGGGACCGCTGCCGTGAGACTCCGATCGACCCACAGATCAAACGCCGCAAGTGGAACTGGATCGGCCACACGCTCCGAAGGGATCCTGAACACATCCCGAGGCAAGCCCTAGACTGGATTCCCCAAGGAAAGCAAAAATGAGGTCGCACTACGCAATCCTGGCGGCGTACAGTCATCGCAGAAGCGGCGACCATAGGCAAGATGTGGAGCGAAATCAAGCGCGAAGCTCAAGATCGAACCGGCTGGCGGAGCACTGTGGATGCCCTCTGCCCCATCTAGGGGACGTAGGATCATAGTCATTAATCAAGTCAATAAGCTCAAAAATTGTTAAAGATTAATAAAAAAAAATAATTTTAAAAATATTAAATTTTCAAGCGTATACATATTATCAATCAAAATAACTATGATTAACAGTTAAAGGTTTTTGATTAACAGTTTTAAAACTTCGTATTGTTTTTCTTTCTATTTATTTCATGACAGATTTTAATAGATAAAGACCTACATATTTGATATTTATAGAAACTCCATTATAGTATTTGAAAAGAAATTAAAAAAATATTACAATACGTATTAAGGCTGATTATAATGAAAAATGTACATTACTTGTGCTTGTATTATTTTAATGAATACTGTTAATTTGTTAATTTGTTTTGTTTCGTTTTGTTTACTTATTTATTTGTTTACTTATATATATTGGATAGTTTGATTTATTAAAATATGTACTGCTAAGTGAGATTAAAATAATTATCAAAAAATAGTCATATATTTGTCATACAAATTGAATATCGTATCTTTTCAGGAAATGACGGATCTTTTATTTAGTTCACTTTGTCGTCTGTTGTCATCTCAAGGTGATTTTTCTCAATATAGTGTGGAGGTATTTGACAATAATAACAAATATCCACATCTGTAGGTTTTTATAACAATAATATGAGAAATTCGATACAGAAATACTTGCAAAAAAATAAACACAGTAAAAAAAAGCCGGGACCGGATACAACCTCAATCTAAATCTAAATATTAAAAATGAATAAATATAGCTCTCTCTTTTTTTTACTATCATCCTCACAACGGGTGCGAAATACAGTAATATTGATCTGAAATACAGACCAGAACTAATTTTTAGTATTACAAACTATTTTAGTAATTTAGTAATATGCTCATAATAACTGCACCTCTATTTATGTACAATAAACATAAAAATGGAGAATCTTTATGTTTATGGCAAGTAAACTTTCTTCAATTATTTATCCCTGGTGTATCCTTACCTATGTGTAGCATGATAAATAGTTCAGTAGCGACCACGCCATTTGTCATTTTCAAATTTTGTTACCTTTTTTTATTTAAAGTATCGTTTATGTGTATATTATAATTTTTTTTTTATTATTGCTTGTGAGAAATCTTTATTTTATTTTCCGTGAAACAATTTGAATAAGTAAAATATTTTAAATGTGTTTTTTTTAAAGATATAAATAATATTATTAAGATATATATATATATATATATATATATATATATATATATATATATATATATATATATATATATATATATATATATATATATATATATATATATATATATATATATATATATATATATATATATATATATATATATATATATATATATATATATATATATATATATATATAAATATATATATATATATATATATATATATATATATATATATATATATATATATATATATATATATATATATATATATATATATATATATATATATATATATATATATATATATATATATATATATATATATATATATATATATATATATATATATATATATATATATATATATATATATATATATATATATATATATATATATTCTCTATTTATGTACAATAAACATAAAAATGGAGAATCTTTATGTTTATGGCAAGTAAACTTTCTTCAATTATTTATCCCTGGTGTATCCTTACCTATGTGTAGCATGATAAATAGTTCAGTAGCGACCACGCCATTTGTCATTTTCAAATTTTGTTACCGTAAAGTATCGTTTATGTGTATATTATAATTTTTGTTTTTTATTATTGCTTGTGAGAAATCTTTATTTTATTTTCCGTGAAACAATTTGAATAAGTAAAATATTTTAAATGTGTTTTTTTAAAGATATAAATAATATTAATAATAAGATATATATAAATATATATATATATATATATATATATATATATATATATATATATATATATATATATATATATATATATATATATATATATATATATATATATATATATATATATATATATATATATTATATATATATATATATATATATATATATATATATATATATATATATATATATATATATATATATATGCTGTTTGATAGAGGGAACCGCTGGAACCGTGGGAATCTGTTAGTGTTAAGACACTAAAGCGGGGAACGCCCCGCTTTCCGCCTTTTTGAGGCATTTGCAGATTGAGTGGCGGAACTCAACGCCACACTTTGCCTTGTTGCCAAAACGAAGAAAATGAAAATGAAAATCTATATACCTCAAACAGAATTGAATCTTTTACAGACAGGCGTTACAAACATACGCCATGACGGTTCCTATATTTACTAAAATATTTTCTTTATCTCTTTGTCTATTTGAATAGATCATTTTTCTCAAAGTCGAATAGATATGTCAAGGTAAATATCAAATATCCAATCCAGAGTTTTTTGGAGCACAGAAAAAAGCTATCACAATATACGAGACATTTTATATTTACTAGACAAACTTCAATAAGAAGCGGATAAACAAAGAAACGGGTTTTAATAAGGAAACAAATAATTCATATTGTCATTATTTAGTCCGTTGTTGAATTCGATTATATGAATATATTATTATAAAATTGTAATAATAAACATAAACATATGAGGTCAAGTGAGGTGGGCGTTTTACTACTACGACTAAATATATCGTTAAGTTACTTAAAAATAATGAGGTGAAAATCGCTATTTACGCGCGGACGCAACGGGAACGTGTTAAAAATTTTTTAAGTTTTTCTACTACGAAATTATAACTAAACCAGATAAAGTATGTAATTAAAGTGCAAGTATATTTAATATTAACGGTTTCCTTATCAGTGTATTATCTAAATGAGGTTTAATTGAAATATTATAAAACGTATGTTTTAGAAGAAAATGATACAGAAAAGCTTTTTTTATGTATATTTACTTATTTACTAATAAAATCTTCACATCGTGTCCGATACATGAATATTTGATTACATCAGGATATTGATTCAACTTTTGAACTAGTCCGTTTAATGAAGTTTCCACAATATGTTGATATATTATCTTATTTTAAATAACTTAATATTCTATAATACGATTGAAAAATTGGTCGAATATGACCTCGATCAATTGTGATCTAATACAACAACATAAGCACCTGCGAAAGAGGCGGATGTTCACAGAAAGACGCAAGCGAACACTTTAGTACTCAAATGGCCTCTCAGTTATGGAATTAAAGTTATTAGAAAAAAGAGTAAATTATTTTAGATCAACGTTCGTAAAGAAGTAAGTTCTATGATTTATCCGTTGTTACCATGTATGGATCCTAGGAAATAAAAGGTATTTAAAAAAAATATTGTTGTAGTCATCATCTATGAACATGTAAACTGATAAAGGGATACTTTATATCTTCAATTATTAAATGAATGTGAAATGAAACCGATTAATTTTCATTTATTCAACACTAAATCATCAAAAGAGTTTGTCAATTATTCCCATGTCTTAGAGGATATGACCAGTTTCACATTTCATCATAATTCTAAGATATCTAGAATATTACTAATTCTCGTTGACAAATAATTTCTCCATCTTCTCAGTAAATAAAACATGCAAAAAAATACCACGTCACGCATTAATTACTTTTTTAAACTCACGCTCAATTCCGCATATAGGTAGGTAGAAGGAGAGGTAGATAAGTAAAAGGAAAGTAGTGCCAAAACACTTGATATCTTACTTTCTGACCATCTTTAGAAATTGTGGGTTGAGCTTCACGGTTTTTTTCTTACTTGAGCTAGAAAGTGAAAGCGATTGGTTGCCCGGAATGTAAATCAGGTCTCCAGCTGTAATGTTTTTAATCGGAGCCTGTTTTGGCCCCACAATGGCCTACATCTTGAATATTTCTTGCCGTTGTAATAGTATTGAGTTAGTAATAACCACAAGTTAGTAATTACAAAAGTTAGGTTACATAAAGACCAAAAAAAAGGACAAAAATATCATTTTTATTTATATCATTTAAATAATAAATACAATTTACGGTAGTCACTTTCATGAATAATTCAATTGTCATTTACAAAATGTCTCCAAACAATAGAAACGTATTTTTACATTGACAATTTTCGGTGAACATCTGAGAGAGCTCAACTACTGAAATACGTTCAAGCACAGCTTAACCTTGTTTAAAGATCTTCGATGCAAAGCTTTGAGCCGACGATCGCAACTCGTATATATATATGAATATACTCATTCTTGTTGCCTACGAATGTCTGGTTTTAATTTAATATTGTTTAAAAAAGAATAGAAGCTTAAATTACCATTTTTCGTTAAAACTATATGTACAATTTTATATATTTTTGTTTCAACGTGATTCATTTTTGTAAAATCCAAATAAAATCAAAACAGTACAAATCGGGATTTGAAACTGCCAAAAAACAGAGTTAAGTTCTGCCACTTAACACGTAAGTGCCAAAAGGCAGAGAGCGGGAATCGGTGTGTTAACACTAGGTTGCCTGTTTTCCTTCCACATGGTGGATACATGAAACTAAAATAAATTTCGAATTCTTTGTCTCTATGACATTTTGTATGAATCTTCTTAAAACTTTGCAATATTATATTTACATTAGGCAAACGATATACTAGATCTATATTGTGTACGGAATTGCGTCTATGTTATTTAGTCACATACAACTTAGTTGATAAACTGTCAATTAACAAATAACTTTGTTGGGGCTTAGTATTTAAGCTTGTCATTGTGGCTTTAAATTCGAATATTTACAGTCTTACATGCCACTAGCATAATAATATGAGAATTGCACGTATTATATAGATTTTTGTGCAATATTTATATTAATTTCTTCTTCTATGTAATTTGCTTGACTTCATGTTCCTGATAACCTGATAAACTTTTAGATATTTTGTAATTTAATGTTGTAAATGCCACTTTGCCACATTATATTATAGAATGGTAATGAGTAATTAAGCATATGCAACAGCACACTATAATATAAACTCAGTGTATAATAAGGAATCTAAGGATTAGGGCGAACAACAGTTATGACACTCTGATAAAATCCTTTAATCATGCAACAGATGCTATTATCATAATAGACGCTAATTTATAATAGCTCACGTCTAGAGACTAATTAATCACATATTAATAATACGAGTATTGTAATGTAGACAATTTATATTAGTTTTCTTTATATAGTTAGTAAGTTAGCATTTATTATTACTAATTTTATTACTTTCATATAATTTTTGAAGAAATATTATACATGCCAATAACCTTTCAAGGTAACGTTCTTTCTCTTTCTGAAGAACTACACCACTATGTTATTCTTCTCCCTCTACTACGCTTCTACGGCAGTCCCACTACTGATGACTGCTTCAAACATTTTTTGAA
>JAZFAU010000532.1:50000-102055 GCA_037178615.1 Dione vanillae
GGGCTAAGCAACGGAGTGTCTTAACACTAGGTTCCCACGGTCCCTGCAGTTCCCTCTGCCTACCCTGCCTTGTGCGGGACAAAGCGTGAAGCTAAAAAAAAAAAAAACATGTGCATATAATACTTTCGCCCCTGTCACGCGTAGTGGGTATAAACTAAATGTGTCACAATAAGCTAAAAGTAAAAAAATTGAAATGAGACACAATATACAAAAAGACAACTCATGCATACCTATGAATGTGTTAGTACTAGCCACCCGATGTATAAGTTTTTAGAAAAGTTTGGTCTGGGCGGAAGGAATTTATGGTTTCGCAATATTTCCTCGTCGCGCGTACTTTCAGAATCGGTAAAAAGGTTTTCTCGTCATTAATCTCGATTGCACGAGAACTCCTGAATAAAATTATTCTCTCTTATTTTTTCTCGTTTAAGTTTCATAAAAAATCCAGAAATTACCTCTTACACTCGAAATGACAGGGGGACAAAAAGTTTAATGTTAAAACATACTATGGTGAATGATATTGAAGTAATAATTAAAATTATTGTAAAAGTGGCAAACCTTGAGAGATTCCATTGCGTGTACTGAGGAAACGATTTAAGAATGTATTGTATGCTGGAATTGTTCCCTTTAAAATGTTCTTAATAAGGTCCTTGTCCGCGTGTAGTATTCGATTACAGCATTAAAGAACTTTGGCGTGTTCATATTTTATTTAGTTTTGTTAAGGAAATAATCACATTCAAATTGATTCGATTTTAGATTTTATTTGATTGAATTGATAAAAAATAATATTATTAGTATCATATATTTAAAGGGCGGAGTGCTTAGAGGGTAAACAAGTAAACGTACTAATTTGGAATAAATAATCAAATTATGAAAAATGTATAATATAAAATTTAAATATGGTGTTATTGAAAAATTAAAAAAAATATATTTTCGAAACAGACCGTTATAATGATTTAAAATTGCATTGCTGCTTTGCATTGCTTGTAAGATACCAGTGTACTAAAGCAGTGAAGCCGCGAGCCACGAGTGGGTCGCTAGTCAATTCTCTTTTACCTTTTAAACAAGCAAATTTAATATTTTCATTTGGTAAATTTACTTTCAGAAATTTTAATTAAATGTCTATATTGAAAATGGTTTACGAATATTCTAATATTCCTTTAATTACAATATACGGATAACTTAATATTGCTGACAATGAGCTTTTAACCTTCTAAGAATGATAACTTATAAGTTTACTATTGAAAAATTAAAGAACTACAAATAGTTATTACCCAAAAAATTACAAAAAGATAGGAACATATAACAATACTATTTGAATTCACGCCAACAACTTAATGTTGGCGTGAATTCAAATTGAAGCCAAAATGATACTTTCTGTAGCTGTTTAAATATTGAGTATACGTTTTAAAATTATTACGTATTAAATAAACCGTTTTAAAATCATTATACATTTAATAAATTGTTAAATATTTAATAAATACTGAAGTGCCACAGGGTATAAATAATGTAGGAAGTGTACTTGCTCCAATGGTTATCAAAATTCCCTGAAAAACGTGAATCTCGTCTTTAAATTCTTTTTTGACTCTCTGAAATTTATTTTCATTTATGCGTCTTAAATAAACTCGCATACAAAATAAATTAATTACATTTCTGTATTAGTCAAAATTTGAATATCGATTCAATCGTGAAACTCGAGTAATTGACCTTTAGATTCTAGTCAACTGTGACACCCAATTCCACTAATCAACGCAATACCTATAATTTGGAACGAAAACGAGAAACGGAGTCTTATTACTTTGTTCATTTACCGACCTAGCTACATGAAGGCAATGTGTATAGTATATATAATACAATTTTTAAACTAAGAGTTGAACTATGGTATTATTTATTTAAAGTGAATTGTATCCGCTTATCAACCACTGAATTCGACTTCGTTTTTTTATTATATTTATAATAATAATATTTTTTTTGAAAATACACAGATGGATGTAAAATACCAATAGAATACGAAAATTTGATTTATAAATGTTGTGTGTTTCCTGTTTGAAAGTGCACAACTTTGAGTCTACAGGACAGGTTTAAATGAAACTCTTTTCGTGGTATAGCTGTCAGATTTAGGGAGGATCTAAGCTTGTTTTGAATTGATCTATAAGACTGGCAAACTTGATGTAAAATCTTTGCATAAGGACTGAGACATCGTAATAATGATATCCTACTATAGCAAAAATTATCGAGCATATCAATAATCAATCGACGATAGACACTTTCCATTGATTTATAAAAGTTGAGGATTTGGAGGACCTGGTGTTGTACCACAATAGGTCACTTAACCTATAGGTATGAATAATAGCTCTTAAGTAAATGTTACTCGGGCGTGATAAACATTTCGCCTTCATGTATGAAAATCAAAGATCTGGAACATCTCAAAAAACGTAAAACATAACAGTTATATGAGCAAAAGAAATGGCGCCTAAGCAATAGATGTTTAGTGTCTTGACATTTGGCAATGAGCTTTTGGTAAGTACTAGGAACACATACCATTACATTAGATACTCTAAAGTATTAAAAAAAGTATCCTTAGTGAAAGATATTGAAAATTTTCGAATAAATCTACTAATCGCTAGATGAAAATCGAATAACAAGCACCATAAGGTACCCACTAAGAAACTTGTGAGCCTGTACTAGTTTATAAAGTCCGTACATGCACGCCAAACGCTGTTTACCTGTACGCCTCGTCCATTATCTTTAACCCCTTCACTCCTCTCTTAATTTTTTCTTTATTATTTTTACTCTTAAATCTGGTACTTGTCATCCTGTGCTTCTTTATTGCAGGTTCGGTTAGTCAAATTAAGACCGCATACCTACCGAAGAGGTCACATCACCTGGACATTATTTCGAGAAGAAGAATGCATTTATACCTTGAATAAATATATACGTATACATATATACAATAATCCTAACATTTTTCTCAATATTTTAATATTATAAGTCTCATGAAGACTATCACGTCTTCATATTAAGTTGATATATTCAATTCACGAGATTTTCACGTTTATGAAACAATTGTAATACAAGAAATATATGTCCTTAGTTTTATTATTATACAGACACTAATGTTTTGGTTGGTTTGGCTCGGATTTTTTTGTGGAAAGTAATATTCTACCTACATTCTTGTATCCATTATAACGATTGTAGAATTAATTAGCTAGCGAACCGTCTACGGCTTCGCTTTAAGTAACGGTTTAATAGTAAGCTGAATTTTAATCACGTACTTGATATGTTTATTCATAATTCTCCCCTTTAGTCAAACTTACTTTGTAGAAAAGGAAAATAAATTAATATAAAGACTAAAGAGCAATAATTAAAAGTTATTGTCGTTTTAATTTTGTTTAAGTTTTAGTGTTAAGTTACTCCTTCCGGCTTTGTGAGACATTGCGTAATGAGTGGTAGAAATTAACGATACTACTACGAGAAAAACAAAATATTAAATATTTTTGATGATTTTTAAAGTGTTAATCCACACTGAGGATAGAAAAAATACTTAAAGAAAACATATAAAAATTTGAACGCAGCGGGATTCGAACCCGCGCCCTCCTGCGAACCGTGCAGGCGCTCTCACCACTGAGCCATGCGTTCTACATCACGCCGCGTTGAAATTCTTATATGCTTTTATACAACTTATATCGTTGTTAGCATCTCTGTAGGGAGATTTTTACAAATTTCCGCTACCCAAAGACCATTACAAAGAATAATCGTTTGGCGAGAAATCTTAATCTGCTCTAAAATCTAATACTTCGAGTAATTATAGTTAACTGGTGACGTAACGGATGCTCGCATCGTATATCCTGTAACAATATATGCATACAATAATAAAAAAAAATGTAGATAGAATAAATTATAAGAGACATAATGTAGAGATATTAGGCAACAGGAAGGCTGCGTGAAGTTGATTTGAAGCAGCATAACATTATATTAAATAGTTTATTTCACAGTAAATTACTATTTGGATTTAACAGAAAATTTATATGCAATATGAGTTTATTATAAAAATTACATAATATAAGTAAACATGATGACAAATAACATTTAAACATGTGAATTTTTGTAATTTTAAATCACCTCTCTGACAGCATTTCCAATTACTTAAACTAAGCAAACAACATTTAATTACAACTAAAACAACAATGTAAAGATATATATATATACCTCGAGTATTTTATGTCATAATATGTCAACCTGTCAGTATGTCAACAAAACAAATTTAATAAATAAAATTTTTTTTACCGTACATTTTCCTTTGTGTGTTCTCCATTCAACGTGACATTGGCGAAGTGAATTGTGCTCAACTGGCACGCTCGAAACGCCATTAATAAATTAAACGTTTCTATTAAGTCAAAAAGAAGGAAAGTTTGCTTTTTTTTCACTATTTGTATGTAAATTAGATTGCTGGCTAACAATAGCAGGATGAATGATACAAGGCATTAGAGCCACAAATTGTGGATTGATAAAAATACGGTAAGCATAGAAAAGAGAGAACTCAAAAGTTAAGCGCGTGTGAGGCATGAGTCTTTTTAAAGCTTTAGATTTCTTGTCTGTATGTTATTGAAATATTTGGGATTCATCGTAATGAAGTCAAAACAAATCTGTTGTGTGATAGATATACAATTAACAAATCTAAACATTATTAGAAAAATCATATAACTTTATTAAAAAAAATAAAACATTGGAAATTTTAGCTAAATGATATTCTACTTGGATAATGCTCATTTGTAACTCCGTACCCCACTTCCGCGTCCAGACCTAGTGCTGGCGGTAGCGGTTCCCTAACGCTCAATCAGTCGCCACTTTTCACACTAGCGAGGATCGCACTGGTACGCGTCGCTCCGGGTTGCTGCCCGCATTGCGCGGCCCGTAGGTGTCGTGGCTGATGGAAATGTTGCAAGCCCTAGGTCGGGCTGGCAGGGTTTGCCATGCGCAAGCATTCCATCTTCGATCCCGAATTGCTTGTTGTACGCAGATGAGGAAATGGTCCACATTATTAAAGAGGGTGCGAAAACCTAATGGTCTAAGCCTCACTGCACGTCCGACAAGGTTTTTTTTTTGAAAATTATTAGAAATAAGTGAATGAAGTAGTATACTTGGAAAAGTATGTTAAAGGTAGATTGAGGGGTGTAGATACGAATTGATGTGGACGTTGTTGCTGCCGGTAACAGGAATGAACGGTGCCCAAGCAGCGTTGTTGATACGGCAAGAACGTCAACATCGCTTGCACGTTTGGCTGTACATGAGCAGTTCTGGTCCGAGGATTGTTATACGCAGTGCGGTGGATATTACAGCAGAAGAATAAAGGACGATGATGGCTGTGGAGATGCGATCTTTTCGAAGAATGCTCCGTGGGGCAAAGTATTAGTTAGCTTTTTTATTCAGAAAAGAGTCTGTAGTAACGACAATTATTAATGTTATTTAATAGTAAGCTATGTAATCCGTATATTATACACATAAAAATATCCAAGCCGTTATTTAGTTTCCATGATTGTATAGTTTTGTAACGATCAGGCACCTAGCGTAATATTACATAAGTTTAGTACTTAGAGCTAGGTAAAGGACGCCGGCAGCGAGCAAGGGGATTTGGCGGTCTGATTTACATTCGGAAAAATTGGATTGGATTGTATAGATTTTTTTAATTCCATTTTCTTCGTTCTGGGCATTTAGGTAAGAGTGACGTTGCGTTCTGCCAATCAGCACGTAAGGCATCAGTAAAAGTCCGAATGCGTTCCTGCCGTTCCCACTCTGCTACCAGCTATAATGGGGGGCATGTCCTCGTAGGTAGAATAGAAAAGCAGTGCTGCTTTTTTATTTACATATATATTAATAAACGTAAAAAAATATCAAAATTAACGCTGTGTATCGGATTTCTTAAGTAGTTATAATATTTTAGATTGTATTTTAGTATTAGAATGTAACAGTATATAGTGGTATTCTAAGATGTTGGCACAGTTTTTGAAATTAAACTTATTAGACTCCGTTCGCATGGCTAAGTCACGCAAAAAATCTATAAAAGAAAAAAGCTTTTGGACCGAGTTCTCAGCCGCATACGCAGTGTTCTAACCCTGTTTTTTACGTAGCTTGGGTTTTAATTATTAAACTATACTGTCACAGCAGCAGTAGTGTTTAAGTAGAGCGAATTACTGTTAAATTCTCTCTGCTTGCTATTAAAACAAGGATTAAGAATTTAACTTTATGGAAAGTAAGAATGGTAAAAGCTATCATCGATTGACATTTATATCTACTGTTGTTTATTTCGGCCCGCGTTAGCAACGTTTACGTTATGTTTCTGAAAGGTCGTGATCGGAATCGGTGATGATACAATCTCCTTTTATTAATTTAATAACGAGTAATTAATATAAAATATTGAATAATTATGACGATTATTATATTATATCTATATATATATATATAATATATATCTATATCGATGTTATATTAGATTATATATATAGATATATATTAATATAATATATATATATATATATATTATATATATATATTGATATATTATATATATATATATCTATTAATTAAAAACTCTTCCTTTACTGAGTGACTGACGGACAGGACAACGCACGTCGAAATACTGGTCGTAGATCGACAGCTGAAATTTGGAAGTTTCCTTCGTAGGTTCCTGGGATATGTTAGGGGAGCAAGAAGAAAGGATTTTTTGGAAATCAACCCCAAGGGGGGAAAAGGTGGTAAAAACGTTTCTATGAAAAATCTTTTCCTGGGTATAAAAAAAAAAAAATTAACAAAAAAAAAAAAAAAAACTTGAAACTTGGAATGAAAAAACGTAAATAGGAAAGAAATGTTTGACATTATAAGTTTTTCAAACTTACCACTCGTGATTTAGGGGGTGCGATTGGGTGATTGATTTCTTAACGCACAGCTGAAACGCTCGGTATAGGGTCTGAGATTTTAACAGAGGTTCCTTTAGCGTACACATAAGTGAGCATAAGAAGGGATTTTTGAAATGTCAACCCCCAAGGGGGGAGAGGGCACACGGGAGAAACTGAGCCGGGGCTGCGGGAAGTTCTACGAGTACCGTGGACCCGGAACGCAAAGGGCAACTAAGGACACGAGGTGGGTTTTAGTTCAGTTTAAAAATCTGACACTCCTTCCGTTCCACCAGAGCGGGGAGAGGTCCATTGATGATTTCCCATCCTAAAAAAAGACTTGTATGACAACTTTCAGTCGCTTCTTAACAACATAATAACCCTACATAATTAATGTACTATTAATGCATAATATAACTAAAATCACGCCTTAAAATCCCTAATTTTGTGTTACACATACCCATTACAACAGCTAAAACGAAACAAGTGAAGAGAGACGAAATTGGTCCGCATCAATTTCACCTAAATTCTTAACGTTAATGAGATTTACTTTTTAGATCAGGTCCACATACCTAATAGCCTCACATGTACGTATAACTTCGTAAGAATTTTCTTTCAACTCCTAACCGTTGAGGAGTTGTACCTTCCATCATCAGCTCATTCACATGAGATGATGACTATCAGACGCAAATACTTAAACAGATCTATGAAATTCTCAAAAACGTAATTGCCTGTAAATTTGAGGTTTGCCCTTGATTTCCCTGGAATACTATCATCAGATCCTGACTAGGTAACAACGGGACTAACTTGAAAGTATACTCTACCGAACAAAAAAAGAATCACGTAAATCGGTCCATAAATCTCGGCGTAATCGGTATGCATAAATAAAACACCCGAATTTTATTTTCTATTAACTATCACGAGTTGTCTCGATGCTCGATAGATGGCGTTGGCATCGAGATAGATCGCGCTATGGTTTCGTTACCGTCATTTAGCTAGGTAGCGTAAAATATTTTAATTCATCGTGTGATTTTAGCAGCGCCCCTAGCGGACATACGCGAAACTACATATTACACACTACAAATATTTTGATTTGAAATTATTATTCGTTTGATTCATTAACTTTTAACTTGACTTTTTTGATTTGTTTTACTCTCTATTTCAGTTAATTTTTGATTTGTTGATTAGATTTGATATTTTTGATAATATATTTAGTTAGTGTTGGATAAGTTTTATAGTGTGAGTTGATTTTTTAATATATTCTTCATTTTTTATTCATTTCTTTGTTACTTTATTAGTCTTAGTTAATTTCCATAGATATAGTTTTAGTTAAAAAATTTCTAATTAAAATGGTTCAAGAAATTTTGTTTGTTAATAGGAATTATATTCTTCATGCTGTGGTAGATATAGAAAAAGATGGAGCCTGTTTATTTAGAGCTTTATCTTTTTTGATGTTCGGAACTCAAGACAGGGCTAGGGATGTACGTGAACGCATAATCGGCTTTGTTATTGAAAACTGGACGGAATTTTCGATTATGTCGTGTACTGCACTTGGAGATAATTATTCAACGCCAAATGAATATTACAACGACATGATGAAAACCACTTCATATGGAAGTTTGTGCGAATTAGAAGCTGCTGGGCGAATATATGAATATGTTTTCGAAGTATTTCGTGATGGCCAGTTTTATGTGAAAACTGGAGTTGAAGGTCTTCCTGTAAAACGTCTTCGCTTTACTGGCGGGCTTTCTGGTGGTCATTTTGACGTTTATGTTCCAGTTTCATCGTTTTCGGCAACAAAGGTCGCAAAAAAAATTACTCAACGAAGGTTAGAAACGCCTTCACCCATTCCCGAAATCACATTTTCGAACAGTGAGTCCGAGACTGAGTCTGAGTCTGAATTAAAACACGATGAACCAATGCCTAAACAAATAAAAAAAGTGAACAAAAAACGTAGGGCTCGATACACGAATAAAACTCGGAAAAATCAGCAAAAAAAGTCAGTTCGAAGTAACCCTGCAGCACATCGGCAAGCGGTTACAGTGTATCAACGAAACTATCCCCAAGTTCATAGGAAAGCACAAGCTGATTACCAATCTTCACACCCCGAAATACACAGGAAAGCACAAGCTGCTTATCGAACTTCACATCCTGACGAACATCGACAGGAAGTTGCAAATTATCAACATACACACTTGGAGGAACGAAGAAATATTCAGTCTCAATATCGTAAAAATATTAAAGCAAAAACATGGCATACAAAATTACTGTCGGGACTGGCGTATAATCCTGAGTTGTCATACGAAGCAGATAAAGATGTATGTATAGGAACTATGGATCATAAATGCCAGTGGTGCAATGCTTTATAGTGGAAAGAAGAAACTGTTGGAATGTGTTGCAGTGGAGGGAAGGTTTTGCTTGAGGCCTTTGAACTACCTCCAGAGCCACTTTACAGCTTAATTATGGATTTTCATCCTGATCACAATCATTTTATGAGTAACATCCGAAAATATAATGGGTGTTTTCAAATGACCTCATTTGGAGCAAAACTGGTCTCAGAAGATGGATTCATGCCGACATTTAAGGTACAAGGCCAGGTTTATCATCTGATTGGAAGTTTACTGCCTATGGATCAACAGAATGCTCGATTTTTGCAAATTTATTTTGTAGGAGAGGACGAAAGGGAAGCAAACTTGAGATGTTCAAATTTTCCAGGTGTAAAGAAAAATTTAGTGAAAGTGCTTCAAAAAATGCTTCATGATGTAAATCCATACATAAAAGACTTAAAAACAGCTATCGAAAAGGTTCCAGCTAATTGTGAAACATTTAAAGTTGTTATTAACGCCGAAAAAAAACCAATAGATGGTCATTTAGGTCGTTATAATGCACCTACGACAAATGAAGTAGCGTTAGTCATTGTTGGGCAAGAATTTGAAAAGCGTGACATTGTCTTAGAAAGCCATAGTAGTGGTTTGCATCGAATCAGCGAAATCCATAGATCTTACGACGCTTTGCAATATCCTTTGCTTTTTTGTCGTGGTGAGGATGGTTACTCTATTCATTTACCCCAGATCGATCCGAAAACTAAAATGGGTCTTAAAAAGACAATTTCTGCCGCAGATTTCTATTCTTACCGAATAATGTCCAGAGACGGTCAAATCAATCATCTCCTTTACTATCGCTCCCTCTTCAGTCAATTTTTGGTTGACGTATATGCTAAGATTGAGACCGAAAGACTCAATTATATACGTCATAATCAGTCTAAACTGCGAGCAGAAAATTATATCCATTTAAAGGATGCCGTAGGTAGGCAAGACGCAGACCCTAATGATCTTGGTCAAATGGTAGTGTTGCCTTCTTCTTTTACAGGTGGACCTCGATACATGCATAAGCGAACCCAAGATGCCATGACCTACGTTCGCCGTTTTGGACGACCGGATCTTTTTATAACATTTACATGTAACCCACAATGGGAAGACATTACAAAACATTTGTTACCAGGTCAAAATTCCCACGACCGTCATGACTTAATCGCTAGAGTGTTCCGTTTAAAAGTTAGAAAAATCATGGACTTACTGACTAAACGTAAAATATTCGGTGAAGTATGCTGTTTTATGTACTCAGTCGAATGGCAAAAGCGTGGCCTTCCACACATTCACATACTACTCTGGCTTAAAAATAGCATAACGACAGATCTCATTGATAAAGTTATTAGTGCCGAAATACCAGATCCAGAAACAAACCCAAAACTGTATGAAATCGTTAAATCTAACATGATGCATGGTCCATGTGGAAGTTTTAATTTCAATTCACCTTGCATGAAACAAAACAGTTGCAGTAAAAGATTTCCGAAACAACTCATTAAAGAAACTCATACTGACGAAGACGGTTACCCACAATACAGGCGTCGTTCTCCAGAAGATGGTGGCTTTACTGTTGACATTAAAGGAGTATGTTTAGATAATCGATGGGTTGTTCCTTACAATGCTGTACTTCAAGAAGTTTTGGTGCTCATATTAACGTCGAGTACTGTAATTCAGTAAACTCTATTAAATATGTATGCAAATATGTGAATAAAGGGACGGATCAGGCTACTTTCGCCCTTGAAAATAAAAATGACGAGGTGACTACTTACGAAAATGGTAGATATATAAGTAGTTCGGAGGCTGTTTGGCGGATTTTTGGCTTTCCGATTCATAAACATTTTCCTCCAGTTATTCATCTTGCAGTACACTTAGAGAACGGACAGAGAATATACTTTAACCAAGAAAATATTATCGAAAGATTAAATAATCCACCAAATACTACGCTTCTAGCCTTCTTTAAACTTTGTCAAGTAGATATTTTTGCGAAAACTTTGATTTATTCAGATGTACTATCGTATTATACTTGGCATAAAAATAGTCACTTTGAAAGAAGAAAAAGAGGGGCTGACGTACAGGACTGGCCAGGTATAAAAAAAGAAAACGCGTTGGGCCGAGTGTATACTGTGCATCCCAATAATGCGGAGTGTTTCTATTTACGTATACTTCTGCATGAAGTAAAAGGGCTAACTTCGTTTGAGGCTCTAAGAACGGTTAACGGTGAAGTACATCCCACTTTTCAATCTGCTTGCAAAGCTTTGGGTTTGCTTGAAGACGACCAGCATGGAGGTACTGAAAGATGCTGCACTTTCTGAATCTCCTATAGAAGTCGGGATGTTTGTAAATTATTGTGTTTTGTAAGTGTCAGATCCATTAGGACTTGGGGATAATTAAAGATATTTATCGGAAGATATAAACATCAAGTCCACAGCAACATAGCGGATGTTGATAACATTTGTAGTGAAGATACAACAAATGCATGCAAGGTCTTGAGGAAGACGTTCTTTCATTAGGTGGGCGTCACTTAAGGATATGGGTTGCCACACCAACCAGGCCACTCGATTAGGGGGGACGATAAGATTATGTTATTAAGAGAGGGGGGGGACTAAGTACACTCCAGATTTTTCTAGAGAGATTCGTCAAGGACCCATAAATACTTTAACAATAAAACAAACGGAAGATACGATAAAAATTATGCGTAGGTTAACACAAATTAGGAAAACTTTCTTTCTAGACGCGCCAGTGGCACAGGAAAGACCTACGTAAATAAACCTTAATTTTAGCTAAAATTAGAAGCTCAAAAACCTATGCTTTGGGCCTGTCGCATCATCAGGGATGGCGGCACATTGCTGGAAGGTGGTCGAACGCCATGCATGTTTTAAGTTACATCGGACTTGACTCGCGTAGAAACACCGTAGCAGTATTTCAAAACAACGTCACCTAGCTGAAGTATGAAAAATACAAAACTTAGTATCTGATGAAATCCCATGGCACACAAAAGAGGATGGGCTTTGAATAGATCTTTACAGATCTTCGGGGTAATAAAAATTTAATGAGTGGCGTAACGTGTGTTTGCTGGGATTTAGACAAACCTACGGTGGTACCCAAGGGAACTCGTGCTGATGAAGTACAAGCATGCTTAAAAGATCGATTTTGTGGTCGTACGTAAAAAAGTATAACGTTAACTAAAAACATGGAGAGCCTATCGGGGAGTGATTCGAAGGCTGGTAATTTCAACCAGTTCTAAAAATAGGAAATGGTGAACATCCTACCAGGGATGGTATATTTGAATCCTGAAGATATGTGAAATTAGTATATACCATCGAGGAGCGAAGACAACACATTTATCAGGTATTCGACATACAAGACAAGCCGATGAATGGTTTGCGAACGAGCTATTTTGCTCCAAGAAAGAACAAGCTGGTTTATTAACGAATACTTTTAAAGTCATTCGACGGAGAGAAAAAGATTTATAAATCCATAGACAAACCATGCATGCAGGACGACGCTAAATTTGATTTTATCATTTCATTATCCGGTCGAATTCTTAAATTCCTTAAACCAGTGGTCTTCCATACATAGGCTTACACTGCGAAAGGTACACCGGTAAGTTGCTAGTAACTGAAACCACGAAATTGTGAAACGGCCCCCCGGTTGCAATCAAAGCATTACATAAAACTTTAGTGAGGCCGTTATTTTGACGGATGTGCCGGGAGCAACCCGTGTCGTCCCGCCCTTCTCTAATGCAATGACCTTCCATTTGAATTGAAGCGCTCAATTGCTCTAAAAGTTTGCTTTGCAATGACGATAAATAAGTCTCAAGGGCAAACTTTTAAAGTTGCTGGTGTTGATTTAAGAGAAGATTGTTTCTCTCATGGACAACTGTATGTTGCTTACTCGCGTGTCAGCTCTCCCTCTAACCTGTTCATACTGGTAAATAATAAAAAAACTAAAAATATTGTTTCCAAGGAAATCCTGTAAGGCCTCTTCGTCCTATAAATCCTGTTTTTTTTTTCTTTTGAGACGATGATTTTGTCTCGCTTTACTTTTTCTATATAGATTTGTATGTATACTAATATTATGAAGAGGAACAATCTATTTTTTTATATGTTTGTTTGTTTACACATGTAATCGATAAACTCCGAAACTACTGAATCGATTTCAAACATTCACCATTAGAAAGCTACATCATCGCTGAGTAACACTATATACCTATACCTGCTATATTTAATTCCAGTTGTAACAAGATTTCAGCCTGTGGAAGAAAAAGCCCTGTCGAGATCATTAAAAAACGCTATATATAACCGAATTACACGTGGGCGAAGCCGCGGGCGGAAAGCTAGTGTATATATATATATATATATATATATATATATATATATATATATATATATATATATATATATATATATATATATATATATATATATATATATATATATATATATATATATATATATATATATATATATATATATAATATATATATATATATATATATATATATATATATATATATATATATATATATATATATATTAACAAATATAAATTATTTTTTTTAAAAGGTTTACACCGACACACTATTTAAGGTTATGTCAACTGTTTGATTTCGTAGTGATACGACAATATACTTCAGATGAAGTCAGATGGAGTTTTCACTTCGTATAGTTCTTAATATTCTTTTTATACTTCTTCTTCTTTAAAGATACTTTCCTTGAATTTTCTTTACCTTTGCTACATTCAAAAATTATGATTTAATTTCTTCATTCATCATCACTGTATCATTCATAAACATTGATTTGAAATATAAATCTTATAAAAACGACATATAAAGATGTATTAAAATGTATAAATATGTATAATGAAGCAAAAAAATATGTTACTTAATTTACATAATATTATTATATATTGTTAGTCATGACAAATTAACATGTATATGAAACTCAATCCTTGAGCGCCATCTCCATAATACCCATATATATTTATATTATAATATATATTATTTTCATTGTTCTAGGATCGTGGTGCCTCCGTAATGTCTACATGGTCATTCCTGAAGCAGTAGAGCGTGGGAAGCCCGCTGTTATTAGGTGCATGTATGATCTAGAAAACGAAGACCTGTACCAAGTAAAATGGTATCGTGGCGATCGGGAGTTCTGCCGATATTCGCCTAGAGATGTGCCGCATCTTAAAGTCTTTCCCATCCCAGGAATAGAAGTCGATGTGAGTTTTATGCATTATGATACGAGTATTTAATATTTTTGAGGCTGTCACGGCCCAGCGGCACAAATTTATGTAGGCGCGACAGTTGTAAGTTCAATTTCCACTCTTGTAAAATTGGTTATGTAATTTCCTGGTAACAAGTCAAAGCACGCTTTGTTGTTTTTACTTAATGCCACGGTATTAAGTAAAAAATTCTCCTAGTTATGTAACTATTTGTAAATATATGGAAAAATATTCTATATAAACTCTTCTATGATTATTCTAGCACAAAATTTAGTAAGGTAACTGAAAATCTGTTTTTAATTCAATTAAATATTTACTGTCAGTGAGCTAGTGAGAAACGTTTGCTTTACGAGACTGAGTATACTAAGTCAAAGTTATTTCTTTTTCACAAAAATAAAAGTAATTTTAATAATGGTTTACAATTTTACGGAGTACGTGACAAAATGTACTCTACATTTTTAATAAAAAGTTCTTAAAAGTAATTAGATCTTTGATGCCAAAAGAATATTAGATTAATTGTTTCCCTTAGGGAACTCGAAACTAGGATAAGAAATGGAATGAGCGCGCTAACTTGTAAACTTTAAAGTAATATGCAAATTTAACGCTGTATGGTTTAAAAGTACTACTACTGTACTGATAACTGAGAAACTATTGGTGCTAGTTTGAAAATTATAATTTTTATCTTTATTTATTGAGGAAAGCTATGTGCTATACATACACTAATCGTTTGGATATATAAAATGGTTTCGGCACGGGCGCGCTTTGTAAGATTATATATAATTATGGTCCCTACTGTAACTATGGCCAACTAGCCGACTAGCCGATCGGATGCGAGAGTCGCAGAAGTGAGCCAGTGTCTTCTTAATACTAGGTTCTTTTTGCTTACCCTACCACGTGTAAAGCTAAAAAAACAAAAACATTTAAGATGACAAATCTTGACCATCCTATCAGTTCTGTTTATATTTTTAAAAATTGATGATTTTGAAAAGCCAAAGCTACATTACCTTTACTTTACATATACAATGTCTAAAATAATAAATTAAACATATAAATAATCAATTTAAAAATAAAATTATTTTATTTAAGTTTACTGTATTACATTATATTGTAAAACACAAACAAAATACGAAGTGTCACTTCTCTTGGCTAATTAGTCGCTGACTACCAGTCAGCATATCTCTAATAGTAATGAATATTAGCTGCTTCAATTTCAGTATACGAGTCAAGCTGCAAATAAAAGCTAATTAAGCTTAATTAATCAATATCTAAATCATCTTTCTATTCCACTTAAATTTTAATTAGTTTGTATACAAAGATTAAATTTAAATATGATCCACAAAAAAAATAATTAAATTTAATTAGTGAATACTAATAATATTAAGTGCCATTCAATTAATTAATTAAATTAACAAAACAATTAATTTACTAAAAAAAATCAGTTGACCTAATTTGAGGATACTAAAAAAAATATTGAGAGAAAAAAATTGTTTTCAATTTCACTCTATTCATAAATACGAATCTATTTATTGAATACTTCTGCTAATGTTGGCAATTAGGAATGAATTGGAACAAAGCGTTTTCTTTGTTACACTCCATTTCCCGTGATAATGTTTTAGTTAATTTTTATAGTCGGGCACGCGCACGTTGTACTTTTACACGTATCACTGCATATAGCTTCACAATCTTAAGATTTGGTTATGGCTTAAAGCTAAGGAACATTAAAATAATTTGGCTAGGGTGACATTTGTATGTGATAAATTACGTATATCGTTTATGTTAATTATATAATTTAAAAACAAAATTTAGATGTGTAAATATGAAAGATTTTAAAAGGCTGCTCGGACGAAAGATTTGCATTTTTACAGAATTGGCAAGAGATTGTTAAGCTTTCCATTTGAAAAACGTGCATTTTTGTCTGTCGCCAAATTAGTTTCTTGTCTCTCGTGGTTTACCCCATTCTTTAGAAAGGTGACTGTACGGATCCAATTATTACCGACCTATTGCTATTATACGTATAGTGCTATTATTATATATTACTGCAGGAACTATTGGAACCTAGTTGTAAGATCTTGGGCTCATTTTAAAACCCGCCAAAATGCCGCACCGCGTAGTCGAACGGTCCGCCATTGCAGGGGGTGGCGTTGTTTATATTTAGTTTACCCACTAGTTAAATATTTTAAAATGGCTAAATCGTCGAAAACAGTCGATAACGAGTTACATGCAATATTATAACCCTTTATTGCTAAAAATGAGTGTATTTCATTCTAAACAGTAGACATAGTTACAAATAAATATGTGTGTACTTTAAATTTGGTCAGTAAAATAGAAAAAGCTAAAGTTTTATTACATGTACAAAATATTTTAAAATAATTAAATTAATACTTTTTCGAATATGCCTTGACAAATAATATTAATATACTTTTTTTAAGCTGTTAGAAAAAATATTTTAAAACGCGAATATATATATATATATATATATATATATATATATATATATATATATATATATATATATATATATATATATATATATATATATATATATATATATATATATATATATATATATATATATATATATATATATATATATATATATATATATATATATATATATATATATATATTATTCTCCACAATATTTATGCTGCATATTCGTGACATGTTGTGAACTTGCAATATTCATTGCTATGCAGATATTAGCACAATGTTTTTTATAATGCACGGGTATCTCTCACGTCTATGTGGAAACGCCGATAATACAACGTATGTCTGATTGAGTCCTATTGACTCTTTGCTGAAGTTAGTCTAATTTAACCTCTTAAAGACACAAATTTGTGCTGCTTGTTCAACAATCTCTCGTCACTAGCTCCTAAATTCCATGTATGTATTCCTCCATGTATTACCAAAAATATTGTACCAAAAGTATTGGGATTCTTTCTTTTGAAAGGTGGGCATTTAGATCTTTATTTCCACGTTTATGCAAGCTATGAAATAATCAACCTCCTGAGATTTTCCCTGAGCAATATAATTTAGGAGTTTACAAGCGTTATGTGTAGAGACTTTCTACAATATTAAAGTGCCAACGCATCCACATTCTCTCAGGTTCATTCATTATTTGATAATATTAAAAAATCTTTTTTAACACTTGTTTGTTTGTTGTAGACCGAAGTTTTATACTAGTTTGTTTTCATTATATACCCAGTACCTAAATTATGAATTTAGATATACTTAAACGAATTATGGAATATTAAAGAAACTACTTAATAAACATCGTGAGGTCTCGATCGATCGATGAATCTCGTTCTCGTGTCAAGTGTGAACCGAAACCACAAACCGTTGCGTTTAGGCAAACGCTACGCTTCTGCGTCACGACGTTTACCAATTTGGAATTGCAATTTATCTGTCTGGGAAAAATGATATTAAAAAGCTTAAAGACATTTTTAGAGACCTATCTATACAAACTTTCTACGTCTGAGTTTGGTAGGGCTTAGATAAAAAAATTCTTTTGTTTCAGTTCTGTAAGTATGAGGAAGACTAAAATTTTATTATTTTTCCATAGTTTCATGTGAAATTTTAATCCAGTTCAGAAAATACTACTACTTACCAATTTCAATAGAAAAGTTCTTATAGACTCGGGAAAAGTGACTGTGACATACAGGTAGCCACCTGTATGTCACAGTACAGATAGACTGACAGAAATTATGACTCTATAAGAGCTTCATTTTTTGCCATTTAGCTATAGAACTCCACAAATTGAGGAAAACCAATATCTTTACATAGAAAAATACAACAAAGACTTTTCGATTTGCATAATAAACGCTTGGGTACTTGGGGAAGTGAATACAATAATTACAAAATACAGATTTTAATTTTATTTTTATACTGCTTGTAATAAACTTAAAAGTGCTTACGGATAAAAATCTTTTGGCGTTTCAGTGTCCAGATTCGTAACTATTCGAACGTAGATATGGATGTCAATAACGTTAAATTGAGAGGTTAAGTTTGGAAAGGTATTACAGCCTCGAATCATCGTTATAGTTTGATGCTAGATTTGCAGAACTTAGAAATTGATATCAAAACGCTTCTTGGAGCTGAATTAGATTTATATTTAAGTAAAGTATGGCGATTTTCATTGCATGGCTTAAGGGCAATATGATGTTTGTTAAAATGTTTATTGTAAAAAAAAAAATAAAAAATAGTTAATTAAATTAATTTTAAATAAATATATATATATATATATATATATATATATATATATATATATATATATATATATATATATATATATATATATATATATATATATATATATATATATATGTATATATATATGTATATATATATATATATATATATATATATATATATATATATATATATATATATATATATATATATATATATATATATATATATATATGTATATATATATATATATATATATATATATATATATATATATATATATATATATATATATATATATATATATATATATATATATATATATATATATATATATATATATATATATATATATATATATATATATATATATATATATATATATATATATATATATATATATATATATATATATATATATATATATATATATATATATATATATATATATATATATATATATATATATATATATATATAGAATACACGTTAATATGTTAATATTTTTATATGTTCTATAGATATTCCCAAAAAAAATTTTTTTTTTTTTTTATGGGAAGGACAAGGCAAACGAGCGGTCGGGTCACCTGATGGTAAGTGATCACCGACGCCCACGGCCCTGTGTAACAGCAGAGGTGTTACAAGAGCGTTGCCGGCCTTTAAGGTGGACGTAGACGCGCTTTTTGAAGGTACCCATGTCGTATCGAACACGAAACACTGCCGCAGGTAGGCTATTCCACATTAGTGTGGTGCGTGGAAAAAAGTTCCTACGGAACCGCACAGTAGAAGAGTTCCACGTGTCTAGATGGTGGGGATGATATCTTAATTTGTGTCGTACTGTGCGGTTGGAGAATTCAGCGGCAGGCACCAGATCAACAAGTTCTCCAGAACACTCCCCATGGTATAAGCGGTAGAGAACGCACAGCGAGGAAACGTCTCTACGCAGCGCCAAAGTGTCTAGCCTTTCACAGATATTTGGGACCCCAACGATACGAACGGCTCTACGCTGTATGCGATCAAATGGTTCAAGTTGATACTGGGGTGCCCCAGACCAGAGATGCGAATAATACTCCATGTGTGGCCGAACCTGGGCTCTATACAGAGCCAATCGGTGTGCAGGCGTGAAGTACTGTCTCGCTCTTCCGATGACACCCAGTTTCATCGCGGCCAACTTGGCCTTGCTATCCAAATGATCGCGATACTGACAGTCATTCGAAACGCTGAGCCCCAATATACTGATAGTAGGTGAGGCTTTAAGAGAAGTATTCTCAAAAACTGGTGACACAACAAACGGGTTTTTTTTTACTGGTTAACGCGCAAACTTGAGTCTTCTGGGGGTTGAATTGAACAAGATTCTTTTCACCCCACAATAAGACATTACTGAGGGAGGTCTCAATAGAAGACACAAGTTTCATTCGGCAATCGTCGACGTTTTGCCGAGAAAGACCTGCACGGCCGGAGTATACGGCGTCCACAGTACTATCATCTGCATAGCAATGAATGTTAGAATCTTCTAACATGTCATTGATATGCAGAAGAAAAAGCGTGGGAGACAGCACACAGCCTTGGGGGACGCCAGCATTTACGGGAAAATAATCAGAGCAAAAACCATCGACAGCGACTTTAATGCTACGCCCGGTAAGAAAGCTAGCGACCCACTTGCACAAATTCTCGGGAAGCCCATACGATGGAAGTTTTGCTAAGAGTGCTCTATGCCACACACGATCAAAGGCTTTCGCCATATCCAGACTAACTGTCAGGCCTTCGCCTTTGCTTTCGACAGCTGCTACCCAACGGTGAGTAAGGTAAACTAGAAGATCACCAGTTGAACGACCATGGCGAAAGCCATATTGACGGTCGTTGATCAACTGGTGATCCTCTAGATAATCCAGTAGCTGGCTGTTTATTATACTCTCCATAACTTTGGAGAGTAGGGAGGTGATAGCGATTGGCCTATAGTTTGCCGGATTGGAGCTGTCACCTTTTTTCGGGATCGGATGGATCAGAGCGCTCTTCCACGAGTTCGGGACAACGCCGATTGAATAGGAAAGCCGAAATAGACGCGTTAGTACCGGTGTCAACTCAGGAGCGCAAGAACGGAGCACTAAAAGAGAAATGCCATCAGGTCCACTCGACTTGTGGATGTCCAAAGAAGAGAGGGCTCGCCGAACAGCCTTTTGACTGAACTTAATGTCCAGCATTGAGCTCAGACATCTCGGGATTGTTGGCGGTGTCTTACCTTGGTCATCAAGAGTCGAGTTAGAGGCAAAGAGAGTACCCAGGAGGTCGGCTTTCTCTTTGGCCGTATGGACGAGGATGTCATTCTCTGTGCGTAACGGCGGAAACGAGGGCCGGCTGAAGTTGCCAAGTGTTGCCTTTGAGAGCGCCCAGAACTGACGTGTTCCAGACGGGCAGCCCACAAGTTTCTCACCGATTTTCTCGACATGCTCGGACCTGGCTCTGGCGATTTGCCGCTTAAAGTACCTAGAGGCTCGGTTATACTTCCCTTTTAAGGTTTTCACCTTCGGATCCGCAGTAGCCAGCGCATCAGCCCACACTTGATAAGCCTTACGCTTTTCAGTAGCAGCTTGTTTGCAAGACATATCAAACCAGGGCTGTGACTTACCACCAAGCGGCACCACGGAGCTAGGTACATAAAGCTCCGTACCCTGTAAAACCACCTCGGCAACAGCCGAAGCACAGGTACTCGGATCATCAGAAGAGAAGCAAATCGGCCCCCAGGGATGGGATGAGTAAAAAGCACGCATCCCGTCCCAATCTGCTGACTTATAGTGCCAGACGCGACGAGTCGCTGGTGTTCTGCGATTGTTGCGCTTAATAGGCACCTCACTCCGCACTAGGCAGTGATCGGAAGATCCCAGAGGGGCATCGACCACAACCCGAGACTGTTCTGGATGTGAAGTCAGAAGAAGGTCCAGTAAGGAGGCATTATGGCTATCCACGTCTGGAAGACGCGTGGGTGAGTCAACCAGTTGGGACAGTCCATTAGCCACAGCAAGGTCAAATACAGCCCTCCCCGCGTGGTCAGTGGTGCGTGACCCAAGCCAATCGGAATTGTGGGCATTAAAATCGCCAAGTATCACGATTTCAGCGGAGGGGATAAGAGAGAGCACATCATCAATGGCCGATTGCAAACGCTCCATGAGTCGATCTGTTTCTGTATTACCACTATAGGACCTGCACAGACAAGCGTAGATTCGGACGCGATCGTTTGAATCGATACGAAGCCAGATAATAGACAGATCCTGACCTTCAAAATTAGCAAGACGACGGAAACTCAAGTCATTCTTTATGAACACAGCGACTCCGGCATGACGCAAGAAGTTATGCTCTAATTTGTAGCCAGGATAATGAAGATAGGCTGTGTCACTCGGTCTGACAATTTGTGTTTCGGTCAGAAACAACAAGGCCGGCCGAGCCGTCTCAAGGTGGTAATGGACGGCATTCAAGTTGGAATGAAGACCCCTGATGTTACAGAAATCCACTTTAAGCGTGGAAGGGGTTGCCGTAGAGCGCACGCGTCGTTTGCCTTGTCTATTGCGCGGTTCTGTGCCCTCCCCAGAATTCGACGGGTAGCCTGAGTGTAAAGACTCAGGGAGGGATTCTCCAGCACCGGGGGTGCTGGTACCCTCCTGGGGTAGAATCTCTTTCAGTACCGCTGTCATATTCAGGGAAGTGTTTGGGGATGGGCTCCGGAGCTCGGCATTACCTAATGCGAAACGCAGTGACAAAAAAAGCCACTACTTAACGCCGGTTTTAAATGCCGTGGGTGGTAATTATCCGGTCGAGTCTACCCAAGGGTTGTCATCACTGACAACATGACTCTACCACCAGGAAAAACAATTTAACCTGCCTTACATTTAATAAAATCTTTTTGCTAAAATTGTGTTCACAAGAACGACTTACTTTTATTATCACATTGACTCATCTAATAAAAGATATATATCACTGACGTGACAAAGCTATTGAGGTTGTGTATATGAATAAAATAATTTTGTCGGGCTATAAATAGAATGAAATGTTCAGGACTTTTATTAAAATTGTGTACGGACTATGTATACGGACTATGTATACGGACTACTACGGACTGTTATTTTACCTATACGTGACAATAAATAACAATTATTGTTAAAATAATTAGAATAGTCAAGTCGGTGCAATTCTTAGTTCATATTTGTTCAATGTTTTTATATTGATGCTTCTGAAAATATAATTAGTGTATCCGCAAATTAAGTACGGTGGCAGCGGAGGATCCAAAAAAAACCAAATTTTTAAACTTATTTATTAAAAAAAATTATTACATTCTAACTTATAACTAAAAAGGTGACTACTTGCTCGATGCTAGAGACAAGAGTGTCTTATAATTGAAAATTACTTATTAATATATAGTTGAAATTGTATTAATTAAAAGAATACATGGAAAATGCCTTTGAGTGTTAAATTACTTGCCGCTATTATTCTTAGATCTGATACAATAGTGAACAAGTTATGCGGAGCCTGACTAATTGAAATTATATTAAAAAGAATACATAGAAAATGCCTTTAAGTGTTAAATTACATGCCGCTAAAATTCTCCGATCTAATGCAATATTGAAAAAGTTATGTGGAGCCTGACTAAGCGATCCCAGGGTAGTGTGGGAACGTAACACCTCCCTCCTGAAGAACAGCACCTATTCAGCGTCCTTGGATCTTGAATAGTGCTGGAGAATTTGTTCCACTGGATCTGGAGTCCTAGCTTCCTCCTTGGATATATCCCTTTCGGTTGATCATGCTCTACATTTTCGAATTTTGTTAATAATTTTTACGAGTATATAGGAAATATTATTTTTTTTATAGTTGCCACTAAAATAATTCCATATAGCGGAATCATTATACAGGCTATCAGGTGCTGTAGATGGTTTTGAAAAAAGCTTATTGTACAGAGATTTTTCTATTTGCTTCATGGATGTAGGACAAATTTATTGAATTAAGTTTTACTGTCACTTAAGGATTTTTCTTTAATTTTAGGTTATAGATTAATCAATCATTTTTAATGCTTGTCCCTTTGTACGAGGGTCGTCTCAAAAGTAAGTTACACTATTTTTTTTAAATCTGTTCTGTTGGCGCCAGAAGTCTGGGAGTCGCGGAGTATTTTCGTCTGGGCGTAGTGGCAGCACTGTAAAATTCCTATGCGCGTGCGTCGATCGATCGGCCAGTCAGACTACAGGCAATATGGAGACACCACTTGTTCCTACCGCCGATTGTGAAATTCGCGCTATTATTCGGTTTTTAACAGCAAAAAATAAAACTGAGAAGTAAACAACTGAGAAGAGCAATCCAGAACAAAAGAAGAGGAAAGTTGACGAAAAAAAGTTTTTTTTGTTCCATGACAACGCTCGCCCACATGCTGCTCGTCACACCCAAGACCTGCTCACAGATTTCCGATGGGATGTTTTTGGACATCCACCTTACTCCCCCGACCTTGCACCAAGTGACTTTCATGTTTTCCCACACCTCAAACAACATCTTGGAGGTCGGCGCTTCACAAATGACGATGAGTTTTGAGACAACCCTCGTATAAAACATCTTTTTCGTAGTGTGTAGTACGCGGTAACTTCTTTGTATTTTCGTATATTTCTGCTTGTTGCACGTTGGCTGTTAATAAGATAATATCTATAGTCTGTTTGACTGCTTCTGTAGTAAAATAATTGATGCGCAATGACAGGAACCTTGCAGATGTTGTGCTATTATGAGACTCTTGTTATAATATGGCTGTTTTCCTTGATTAAAATTTAGCTTATGATCATTTAAATATGATTCACCAATCTTCGAGCATTCAGCCTCTATGTACATAAAATCATTTTCGTGAATTGCTTTTATAAGGCTGAGGAAGGATAGGGATTTCATGATTCATTTTAGGTACAGAGGACAGGTGATATAAGACATACTTTTTAGGATAGACATTCAGAAATTTCTAAGCCAAAATAATATGAAAAGAATTTAATCAAGATAATCTCTAAACCTATATTGAAAATTTCATTTTTCTTATAAAATTTGAATTAAACTTAAATTTAAAGTTTAAAATAATCCGAAAAAATTAATTAATGTTAAAGTTTGAGTTAATTTTAAAACTAGTCAAATTTAAATTGATTGACAAAATAAATTTAAGTTAGTTTAAAATAAAGAAAAATTGAAGTTAATTTTGAAATTTGAAAAAAAAATTAAATTCATTTTAATTTTAGAATAAAATTTGAGTTTAATTTAAGTTTAAAAAAAAACGGTTAATTTTAAAATGAAAGTAATCTGAGCTGATGTTAAATTTAATAAATTGAGCTTATTTTAAAATTAGAAGAATTGAGTTAATTTTTATGTTCAAAAAAGATCTGTTAATTTTAAAAAGAAATAAAATATGATTTAATTTCAAAATTAATAATTAAAGTTAGTTTTATATTAGGACAATTTGAGTTACATTTAAAATTTAAAAAAATTTGGTTAATTTTTAAATTAAAAAAATTAAGTTAGTCAAAAAAATCATTTTTTAATTAATTGTTAACATTCTTTAAATTCTTTCATAAATATTCTCACCTTTTTTTTTGGTTGCTAGCTAGCTTGTTCACATTTCTTTATGACATTTTGATATATCTAAATTTTTGAGCCAAAAAAATATTAATTTTACGAACCACAATTTCTTATTTTGCTCCAGTAAATTAATAACTATATGACATCCATATAGTCGAAATTTACGAAAATACTTTTTTTAATTTATGAAACTAATCTATCGATGAGTCCTCTCTGAACACGATTAATTTTAAAAAATCAGTTATTGAGAAAGATTTTTATTTTAAGTTATTGAATTTTTATTTAAAACGATCAGCTGCTAATTCCTTGCAATATAACAAAAATGAAGCTACTTTGAGTTTAATAAATTAAAATTTTTATTATTTAATTTTTTTTTTACCTCCCAGTATATTGGCCAAATTACTATTTTTTATTAATTAATTAACTTTTTTCTACTTTAATCAGGGTCGACATCAATATCGTGACAATTGAACACTACTAGGTACTTTTTTTTTAAATGTAATATTTGCTACATACAGGCGTTTCTTGTTATTTTTTTTTTGCTAATATGAATGAGTAATTGTTACCCTGTGTAAAATTAGGGGCAAGTTAAGGTCGATATGCTTTAGAATTTCTAATGAATATCTATCAGACAAATTACTAATATTATTACATTAATAATTTTAAAGTATTTTCTTTTGATAAAATTTTTAGTAATTTAAAGTCTTCGATGTAAAGAGGAGGTGTCATTAATAGAAATATTTTTTCGGTCATGATCGTCATGTATGTAATTTTGCAGCATTTTCTACGAATCAAATAAAATTTGATGTTTAATTATTGTATGAAATCTAAAAAAAATATTAATTATGGTGTAATTAAAACTTAAATTGAAATTTTGTGTAATAAACGTAGAGCCTTTATCTGTCTTATTATCTAACTTAGCCATTTTTTATTTTCTTAAAAAAAAACTAATATTATTTTATAGTTATTTTCTTATTCTAAATGACGTTAACCGTGTCAAAAACGTTAAAAAATGCTTAACCTAGGAGTCCTCGATTGCCTCAGAAGGGAAATCTTGGAAATGGTTAAAATAGAAGGATCTAAATCTAAGGATAAGCAATCACTAGAACGATTCTAATGTACTTACAGTTAAATCTGGTCTTCTTTGGTGTATCAATGTTTGGATACGCCTCGCTGCGCCGCTTCGTAGATTCTGGATACTCTTCTTGGTGCTTGAAAGCCACCCGGGTGGACCGCGACGTTATTTCTTAAGAAATTTTTGTTACGTTGCTCGCGACCCGGCCCGCGAGTCTCCTACCGACTGCGCCAATTAAGTACGGTGGCAGCGGAGGATCCAAAAAAAACCAAATCTTTAAACTTATTTATTAAAAAAATTATTACATTCTAACTTATAACTAAAAAGGTGACTACTTGCTCGATGCTAGAGACAAGAGTGTCTTATAATTGAAAATTACTTATTAATATATAGTTGAAATTGTATTAATTAAAAGAATACATGGAAAATGCCTTTGAGTGTTAAATTACTTGCCGCTATTATTCTTAGATCTGATACAATAGTGAACAAGTTATGCGGAGCCTGACTAATTGAAATTATATTAAAAAGAATACATAGAAAATGCCTTTAAGTGTTAAATTACATGCCGCTAAAATTCTCCGATCTAATGCAATATTGAAAAAGTTATGTGGAGCCTGACAAAGTGATCCCAGGGTAGTGTGGGAACGTAACACGCAGGGTTTTTAGTGTGTTTATTTTTGTTTTCCTTTCACTTCTACAACAGGTACTGCTTCATATATATTTCACTTCTTTGTGATTTGTGTTTGCCTTGGAGTGAATGATTGTTTTGAAATGATCGTACCTTTAGTAATGTTCGAACATTACTAAACGATTTTATTACGTATTTATTTATGGAACACAAAAACATCGTTACCCAGGTTATCTGAAACCAAAGATCACAATAGGCAATTGAATATTGTCACAATTATGCAAAAAGAAACGAAAAATTTTCACCAAAAAGGATCATAGAGGAACGTCATCTACCTGTAATCGCCATGGTTTGTGGGTTCGATTCCCAAGGGAAACAAGGCGAAAAACACAGAACGGAGTATCTTAACACTAGGTTCCCACAGTTTCTGCAGTTTCCCTGCTTACCCTGCTATGTGAAATAAAGCGTGAAGCCAAAAAAAAGTACACGTGTCAGCAAAGCTGTAAATTTTATAATGTATAACCATAAATCCCTTTGTCACCATAGCAAATGAGGTCTTTGCAATTTGAATTAGTCCTATGGCGTAAATGCATCAGCCGAAACAGCCGATATGTACATATATACATTTTCCTTTTTACTAAAATATCTAAGTAACAAAGTATGCATTTGTTTTGCTGTCTTTATTAATTGTGCAAATAAGCACAGATATGTAGAGTATATATTAACATATTAATTGCAGTTTGCCAAATAATAATTTACAGTAGTTGCAAAATTTGATAATGTAAAGAATCTAAAAATGTTATCCTGATTCCTTAATATTATTTAAAATAATATATACAGATATTATTTTTTTAATAATCTATCAGAGTTGTTGTGTCAGTATGTACAAATAACATTGGATATGTGACAGCAAAACGCAAAAGTATATATGATAAATACTTAAATATATGGTATATTGCTGTGAGTGAAGTTTTATTACTTAGAATCGAGCTTAATCCGGTCATCAAAATAACGAATTCGAGGCTAGAACCTAAGAACATACAGTTACGTACTTACATAACTTTACGATTCATTTCTACTAGGCTAGTCAGAGACAATGGGGTGCCAAACGCTGTGGTCCTCGCATACCTCTTTCACCTCCTCCACAATCTTAACTTCGTCATTTATTCATTCTCTATTCGCATATTTGGGGAGTTTCTGGATTCCACGAACTTGCTATTATATTATAATTAACAAAAAATTAAAAAGCAGTATATGAGAAGTACAATACTTCTTAGGATATATTCTATTTTAAAATATTGTTTTAAAAAATTGTAAAAATGTAATTTGCTTTGATTACTTTTATTAAAATAATCGCCGTGTTTTTTTATTCTTTTAAAAATATTTTAAAAGCATAATAGAATGTCGTCAGGATAACAAAGGACCATCGATAGATACAGGGGCGTAGCGTCTACCTGTAAACGCGACGGTTTGTGGGTTCGATTTCCACTCGGGGAAGGTGGATTTTTCTATATCTAACATCTTCGCTCTGAAAACTATGGCAAAAGTGCGGCATTGAGTTTCGCCACTCACCATGTAATGTCTCAAAAAAGGTGGAAAGCAGGGACAGACTAAGCAACGGAGTGTCTTAACACTAGGTTCCTATGGTCCCTGAAGTTCCCTCTGCCTACCATGCCATGTGCGGGATAGACAGAATATCAAACATTTAATAAATTCTATTTTTGAAATGTATTCAAAGGTATGTACATAGACATAAGAATATATTGAAGTAAAATTTGAACATTTATTCGGTGAAGGTATTAAAATTTAAGTAATTTGCTTAAACATATTTCTTTTCAACGTTTAAACATAAAATTATATTCAAATTCTAAATTTTTTTCTTCTCTGTGTTTATTATATCTTGCGCTTGGAAAATATTTTATTTTTTAAAGTCTTACGAGTTTGACATTTGACATTTAAGGTGCTCTTAATAATTATGATCATACAACAAAATGTAACAAAAAGCCTCTATTCTATTTTCTTATATTTATAAAAAATAACATAATGTCATAAACATCCATGAATTTGATTTAATTTAGTTATTCGCCTACACTTAATACTTTCGACTTGTTTTAATAAAAGCTGAACAGTTTTTTTTTAATTTGGTGTGAATTGATAAAAAAACACATTATTGCGTTGGGTAGTTGATTCATACCTATTTACATATCTCTGATATTTCATGTGCCATGTGTAAAACTAATTTCTTTTGTATTATACCATATTGGTAATTCAACGATCTGTCTACCTACTGTCTTACTGATCCTATGAATAATCAAATCATCACGTGCACAATTAGAGGCGGCGTGAACTTTGCACAATGGTGTCGTATTAAAACGCCAGTACGCACAATCAATTAATTTGTAGTTAAAACTTGTGTGGATTAAAAATATCAGTCTAATGCGAGTCTGACTCGTGCGCCAAGTGTAAAAGTTGCCAAACTAAATTTGTCGGAGGTAATACTCTATCAAAAACTTAGAAGTTTTTCTCCAAGAGCACAAAAACTTAACACTCCAGACTTGGGTGCTTGATAATAAATACAGCTTGTACTACGTTTTTTTAGCTTCACGCTTTATCTCATGGCAGAGTAGGCAGAGGGAACGGCCGGAACTATCCCCAACATTCAACACCCCGCTTTGTCTTGTTGCTGGAGCGAAGAAATTGGAAATAGAAATCTCCATCTTCCTCAAGTGTGGAGCGAACCTCTGCGCCACGACGGTCCTCAAATTTGACTTGACAGATAGAAAAACAGGCAGACACACAGTCAACAAAGTGATCCCTCAAGAGTTAGTTTAGTTAGTTTTTGAAGTACATTTAAAGAAGGTTAAATTTAATTGCCACCAATACGAGCATATTATATGTTGATATATAAAATATTAATATCACTTGTCGTTTACTTTATTTTTGATTATATAATTTATTGTCATTTATGTATAGTTAGATTCGTTTTAATTTTGTGTTCACTTTGGATTCAATTCAAAATTTAAATTTAAATCGGGTACAATAAGTTTTTACTGAGACTTAAATATAAAAATAAACTTTTAGCTTGAAATACATTTCGTCTCACAAACACTTCGTTCCATATTTTATGAAATATATAATTTACGTAAAGTATTTTATTAATAAGTTTGTATTTGTATAGCGCGAGGCCAGCGATTCGGAGAAGCTTACAATAAAAGCTGCGACTCGGACTGCGCATGGGCGGTACACGTGCGAAGTATCAGCAGATGCACCTTCCTTTTTAACTGCCCAAATGCACGGAGCAATGTACGTTGTAGGTGAGTTACTTAATATAATAGAAATCTCCCTCTTCTCAAATTTATATTTTATATTATAAATTTATATTTTATATTATAAATAGAAATATTTAAACAAAGTAGATATATGAATACTGTACTTTAATTACGGTACAAGTCGACCATTAAATTATAATTAAAAATGATTGCCGTCATAGATAATAAATTTAACGTGTCTGTTAAACCTATTATATAACAACTATATTTATTTTAACTTATGTAAAATATATGACACTTTCTTTTTTAATATCTATCTAATTTTTTTTAGTCTTGGTTATGGTATAGGCTGTTTAATGTAATAAATAAGATTATTACATTTATTCTGTGTTGTTGGTACAAATAATAATTAAGAATACCCTTGTGAAAAATTTTACTTTTGAAAATTTTACTTCTTTTATAATTTTACCAACTTTATAAGGGCTAGTTAATACTATGCTTGAAATTAAGGTCGTCATTACATCCATATATATATATTCAAGTAAGTCCTCCCAGATATTGGTAAAGTATGATATGAAAAATACTAAATCAACTCCAAAAATTTTATACGTTGCTAAGATACTATATTGATATCTTTTTATAAATTCACGCTGTATTCCACACAAAGCAGGCTGGGAAGAGGGAACAGTAGGCAGTAGAGTTAAGACAACTGTGTTGCCCACTTTCTGTCTTTCGAGGCATTGTGAAGCTCAATATACTTAATACTTCTTACATTCTGCCCGAGTGGTAATCGAACCCACAAACCGTCGCGATTACGGGGAAATATTGTGCCTCTGCGTTACGATCATTAAAGTATTACAATCAATATTAAGTATTATTAGACAGAAATTTTAGAAAAAGCAAACTATAATCCTTAAATAGACAGATATCATTAAGGCATTTAAGTAGAACATTAGTTTATTTACAGATTCCTAAAATAAATTGTATTTGCTGTTTGATAAATATATATCCATATTTAATTGATAAATAACTGATAATATAATACAATACAGTACGTCTGAACTAGTACTTCTAAGAGCTACATTTTTATTTGTTACACTCAAGGGTACTTGATATTTAGGTGAAAATGGAGTGTCTTAACATTACGTCCTCTGCCTACGCTGCTATATTCTAGTTAGCAGCTGAAGCTAACTTTCATATAAAGGTTAAATATAAATTTATACGTAAGCAGGGACTAAGTAACGGAGTGTCTTAACACTAGGTTCATATGGTTTCCTGCAGTTCCCTCTGCCTACCCCTGCCATGTGCGGGGATAAAGCGTGAAGCTAAACAAAAAAAAAAAAAAAAAAAAAACAAAAAGCAATTTGTATTTAGCTAGTACACATAATTTATATAACATTACGAGCTTATTTCTATAAAGGTTAACATTTAGTTATAGTGGAACTGTAATCAGCGCAAAGCTCAACAAAGTACTGTTGTAATGTAATAAGAAATGCAGTTTCTAGTTTAAAGCAGATGATCAAATAAAATTAGACCCTTGCTTCAATAGTAATTAATTATCAAGAATATTACAAGATTATAAATAATTACTAACTTACTACAGTTTTATAAAACATCAAGGCTAAATCATAAGTACATTTTATGTAACTAGTGCTCCTTAATTGTTTCAATATATATCAAAATTAGCAGACTTAATATTATTAAAATTAAATATCTATATTAAGAAGTAATAGCCACTGTATTAACATTCTGTGCTACACATATATGTATACATTCTAATGGAATATATATGATATTCGACTGAAATGATCAAATTAAATTAATTAGAGCGACAATCGTTGGATTGGATATTTGTTTCACTATATATTAAAATAGCATACATTTTCGATTTCTTCTTCGATAAGAAACAGAAGACGAAGTTAAGTGCCGCAAAAATACGTCATGACTTTAAATTGGTCTTAAAGATCAGATATCATATTTAGCATATTTAACACTAGAGAATCCCCCGCTGAAAAAAATAATAAACTTCCGTGAGTGAGTGTCACCATAGAGTTCAGCCGGAGAAAAGCATTCGCGGTGCAAAGATTACAATATAAAGAACGCACAGATATTGTAGCCTCTCTGTTGAGCAGACTATTGAAATGGCCTGTGCCGAGCTTGAGCATTTTATTATTGTAAGTGTATACAGACCCTCCCACTGGGTTGTATGAAAACTTTGAAACAATTTTAGAACAAGTCCTTGTAAAATTATCTGGATCTAAGAAATTCATAGTTTATGTGGTGATTTTAATATAAATTTGTTAGATAATTCCACCATTGGCCAGTAGATTCAGGTCTTTACTAAAGTCATATAACCTAGTTTACTTTATTTTTAGAGCCAACAAGAATTACTGACTGTACAGCAACTTGCATTGATAACATTTTTACAAATGCTGTACCAAAACAAAAAACAATAATTAATATGCTAAGTTCTGATCACTGCGGACCATGGCTTCATTTTACTTTGGCAAAAATAAAATTAGTAATAAGCGTAAAATTAATTGTGTACCTTATGACAACTGGTCGTATAGAAAAACTTGGAAGTAATATAGCGGCACAAACTTAAATATCTAAAATTTAATAATAAACCAAACATACTCTATAGTATTTTTTTTTTAAATTATTAAAAATGAATTTCATGCTATATTCACTCCAAAACAATTGATTCCAGGGGTTTCTTGTCATTTAAGGATTGGGCGACTGTGGGAATTCATAAGAGTAGATAAAGGTTATATGTACTTTGTAGTGAAAAAACATATAACCACAGTAAAGCATTTATAAATTATGTTAAGACCTATTTCAAATTGTTTAAAAAAATGTGTTCCATGGCAAGATCTTTACATATTAAAATAAAATTAAAATTCCAATGATAAAATTAAAATGACATGGAACATAATAAATAGTGAGGCTGGAAGAGCTAGGGATCACATCTATGAGGTTAAATTAAAGTGGTAATAATGTAACTAGATCTGATCTAGATGTGGCATGCACTTTTTGAAAAAATCCTTCGCTGATATTCCAGTCTCCACAACCAAAACTCTTATATCTTCCACACCGTCGCTGAATCACTACTCAAGGAGAGCGTACCAGAATGTCAAGTAGAATTTAAATTTAAATTAGTTACTTCTAAAGATATTGTTTAAAACATTTAAGTCCCTAAATATGAAGAAAACAACCGACTTATGGGGCATTTCTGTAAACTACATTAGTCATATAATAGACGCTGTTGCTCCTTACCTCGCTACTATATTTAATAATTGTATAGAACCTGGTGTGTTTCCAGATTTAATGAAACTTAGTAAAGTCATACCTATATTTAAATCTGGTAGTACAACAGATCCCAACAACCTTTAGACCAGTATCTGTACTACCCTCATTTAGTAAAATTTTTGAAAAAATAATATAATCAAATATACTTCATTTTCAATGTGCATAATCTTATGCACGAAAAATCAGTATGGCTTTACTAAGGGTCGTTCTACTACCGATGCTGGAGTGGGACTGATAAAAAGTATCTACGAGGCTTGGGAGGAGTCACAGGACGCTCTTGGTAGTTTCTGTGACTTTATCCAAAGCATTTGATTGCGTCCAGCACTCCACATTGGTCATGAACTACACCATTACGGCATAAGGGGACGTGCACTCGATCTTCTGACCTCTAATTTAGCTGAAAGAGTCAGAGGGTTGAGGTGGAATGGCAAGAATCTCCTGGCTTATTAATCAGTATGGGGCCCACAAGGGTCTATTCTTGGTCCTTTCCTATTTCCTAATCTATATAAATGATCTGCCTCATTTAGTTGGAAGGGACCCATGAGATAGTATTGTTTGCTGATGATACTTCATTGATTTTTTAAAATGAAAAGGACAACTAAACGTCTATGACGATGTAAACAATGCTCTCTCAAAATAGTACATTGGTTTAGTGTTAATAACTTACTACTGAATAGTAAAAAACTAAATGTGTATTATTCAGAACGCCAAATACAAAACTGTTAAAGCCGATGTACTTTTGAGTGGTGAAACTGTGGAACCCGTCGATTCTACGGTATTTCTAGGTATCACCATTGACTCTAAATTACAGTGGGGACTCATATTGATGGATTGGCGAATAGGCTCAGCTCAGCAGCGTTTGCTGTCAAAAAATTAGATTGTTACTGATGTGGTATCGGCTCGCCTTGTTTACTTTAGTTACTTTCATAGCATTATGTCATATGGCATTTTGCTTTGGGGTAATGCAAGCCTCTATTAAATTTCCCTGTTTGTTCTGCAGAAGCGGGCTATTCGCGCAGTCTATAACATAAATCCAAAGATTCCTTAAGACAAAAATTTAAGGAAATAAATATAATGACCGTTGCATATCTTTGATAATTTAATTATGTAAAAAAAATATTAACGATTTTACTAAAATTGGTGATGTACACAATATTAATACAAGAAAAAAGGCATAACTTACCGCGCCTGTAAACTATACTAAATCGCATCCGCAATTCTTTTATGGGACAGTCTGTATGCTTCTACAATAGGATCCCAGAAACGTCCAAGATTGTTCTATATCACAATTTAAAAAATTGTGAAACGACGTTTTGTGTCTTAAAGGTTATTACCATATTAATGATTTCGTAAATGATAATACTTGGGAATGAAATGCTCGCTCCAGTCTAGTTCAAGAGTATCGTTGTCAATAATAGGAATTGTGAATTGTAAATATCTAGAAATTTAAAAAAAAAACAAAAGCACAATTAAGTCCCGCTGAGTTTCTTACGCCGGTTCTTCTCAGGTCTGAGGCATAACTTTAGCGAACCGGTGGTAAATTAAATTGATTGTTTGACGTTCAAAAAATAAAGCTTGTTATTTTGAATAAAATTGTTTTGATTTGGACTTTGACTTTGAGTGTCACCATATTTATGGCGCTTTGAATGTAACGATCTATATGAAGTATTAAATGTACCGATATTTTTGACTTTTTGGTTGCGTCTATATTTTTGAATACCCTGAGTGTACCTTTTTTTTTGATGTGACTGTACTAAAAACCCAGTATGAATGCGGGCAGGAATTTTGGCGGTCACACTAGTGACTGCCAAAATCAAAAGGCGATATGGTAGCTAGGTCGTGTATTTCTTTTCTTTTAAAGTCATAATTAATACACGACAAGATTACAATGCTGCAAACTTTTTTATTATTACTAATTATTTATTTAAATAGTAGCTTAACACATTTTAAAATTGTTTCCTTTATCAGTCACAATGTTATTTATTCCATTCTTGGGACAAAATTTTGGGATATATTCCCATCTATTTTTATTCGGTTTTATAATAGCTTTAGTGATTTTTTCAAATTGTTTTCGGATACAAGTTGCTCGTAGCGACTATTGAGTAGTTTCTATTCAGTATTATGAAAAATTTTGAAATTCCGATAAACTCATCGGTATATGGGCTTGTTTTTTGGACTAGGATATCTAGTCCAAAAATAGTGGACGGATAGTAATATTAATAATAGTGGTTAAACAAACGGAACTACGGGAAAGCGGGGGAAACTAGTGATAAAACACCCCGTTCCCCACTTTCCACGCGAGGTATTGTATGTTGAGTGGTGGAACTCAACGCCGCGCTATATATAGTTGCCAGAGAAAAAAGAAAACAAAGTTGAAAAAAAAGTCCTCCGAGATTTCAAACTAAGGTTATAAGTATTGCACACATTGAAAAGGTTTACAGAAAACATCACGATAGTATATGTCTGTCTCTTTTGGATATCCCATAATAACATATTTTGTCATTTATTTTTTACTATAAATAATGTGAACAAAGCGATGTTACCCAATACAGCATTAATCATTACCCAAATTTAAATACATTAAAAGATAACAGAAGATCTTTATGGTATAGAGATAGAGGTATAGTTTTACTCTAAATCAAAGCGTGCAGGCCACGGGCGGGTAATGAATAAATCAAAACTGCTGGATCGATTTTAAATTTTTTTTTCAGCAAGCGCCCCGTTTATATACAACCAGCATTGAACCCCTTTCGAAGTTGTGGAGACCCTGTCGTTTCTAGTATTATTTTTTTTTTGTTTTTTATCCACATTTTAAATATATTTTTACGTTTTTTTGAAAAAGCGGTTTTATTTCACTTAAAATTCTATGCGTTTTGACAATCTCTGAACTTTTTAAATATTTTTAATTAAAATAGTACCAAGCCTATTATGACTTCCTTAATATAATCTATAAGTTCGTCTCAGTTTTTTTACTAAAGCCATTATATTCTTTTTATGTTTTGATTTTGTAGGGTGGAACACGACCAAAGAAATTATACGTTGTAACGAAAGTAGGCCGATCAAGCATAACGATAGTGGAAAAAAATAACCTTTACATAATTCATTAGCAAAATACGAAAGTAAAATTTTACGATATTTTATTTAAATTTGATGGGCCCGGCACCCGCTCGGTGAATCCATGGAATGCTAAGCAGTTTCTTCTCTTCTCATAGTTTGATAAAAATTCATTTGGATTAGGGAATTAACAAATGTCCATACAAATAAGATAATTGTTTGAGGAGTATAAACGCTCATCAACTAAAAAGAAAAGTCGATATCTTCAACATTCTACATCCTAGATGGCAACTATTACCTGAAGCTGAGGTTAAGGGTACTGGAGTTAAATCCGGAAAAAAACGTATGGCCCACAATACTTGAAATTTCCCCCGCGACCCTGTAGTGACAGTGAGATCGTGTATCGCTCATATAGGTGGCGAGGGTCTTCGCAAAGTTTTTAGCTCAGGTTTTTCTGTAGAAGTTTTTTACCGTATATCCATTTGTAGACATCTGTATTTTGTCGTAAAACGTGGTTTATAAACTTTTTTTCCACTTTAAATCTCGACATATTAGCTGTAACAAATATATAGTGAATTACTTAAAATTGTTTCAAATATACAATAATATAATTTACCTAAAAAAAAAACGATCTAGAACCCTTGAACTACTCAGAATGTATAAACATCATACTAAAAAAAAATATATTACACTAACTAATTTGTGTACTGTAATATTTTGTCAAAAGTCTTTTTAAGAAGTGCCCAGAAACGAAAGCAAGAAACTCGTCAGACGGCACCCATTTCGAGGATAATTACTTTGTCACAAAAAAGGAGAGATATTGGGGTTTAATTGAATGAAAACGTCTGAAGGTTCATAGTTGCCTAATTAAAAAAGACGTAAAAATGGACCAAATTTTAATAGAACAAGAATAAAAATGAACTTTTCAGAGTTTTGTATTTTTTAAAGAAATTACCCGCTTCTTTTCTGTGGAAAAAATAATTAAAAAAATGTTTTAAAAATAAATATTATTTTTTTTATCTATAAATAAAGACGTCCAAATGTTAAAAAATTTGCTATGTCCAAGAAATCACATATAATAAACATCACACAGTCACATCCTGCTACATTTAAATTTATTTTTTTTATCCTTAGTGCTGATAAATATTTTTAAAATAAGAAAAATAATTTGTTTTCACTTTATTTTTGTTGAATTAATCTTTCAACGAAATGACGTTTTTTCATACAATTTTTGTGTATAGGAGGGTTTAGGTGATCAGAAAGAGGTTATAGTCTGCCGTTTTAGAATGTAATTCTTGTAGGAAGGGTATTGCCTTTCATATTCGAACCTATGTTACGTAAATTGAAAGAAGGTTTCTTTTACAGATTTGCCAAAATCGGATCCAGAGTTGTTTGGGACTCAAGTGGAGATAAAAACCCGGGCATGAAGTTAAAAGGGTGGTGCATAAGCCGGGACTCTATGCCGCCAGCAAAACCTATCATTCTTCATCAACAATGAACCGGTATGTGCTAAATTTCTTAGTGTTATAATGAAAAAAGACTAGATGAATTAATTTTAAATTTGAGTTTTGTTTTTCTTGCTGACTTATTTTTTCGGTTCGGTACCTTTTCACTGATGATGCGTGAGGACGGCGCATCTCAACGTCGCCTTATTTTAAGCTCACTTTTTGTATGAATTTATTCCAATTGTAAATATTTATTCAAGGGGAATTTGACCACAAATGGGTAACATTTTCGGGCATGATGAAATAAAAATTTTAACATTCAGTTCTTTGAAATTGTGTTGCGAAATTGGGGAAAAAAAACAATTTAAATTAAATTCCTCTAATATGCTTCAAACACAGAACTTTAGCATATATACCTGGCTATGAATATGTCATATCTCAATGTTCAGTTTCTTTGAAATTTGTTACGAAGTTAGGAAATCGATATAATTTAATTTAATTATTCATATATTTAAAATATTACAGAATCTTAGCATATTTGTGTGACTGGCTATGGATATGGTATAATATGTTATCCTGGCCATGGATATGCCAAAATTTTCATAATATCTTAAAAAAAAAACTGAAAAATAAACCTAATTTTACTTACGTACATTTTTACATTTTTTTATACGATTAATTGCAATGTATAAAATATTTAGTAATTCAAAAAAAGTTATAGCACGCCTAATGGCTCGTTATAGTCCCAATTGTCAAAAAACTTTATTCATAACAGCATTTTAGTGCTAATCAGTTCTATAAACATATCAAAAAATTTAGAACCGAAAACCCTACTATAAGAGGTTTTAACGTCCAAAGTGGCCGATTCATATAACAGCTGATTATAACAATATGAGCATTGATATGACTCGTCGAGTCGCTTGTCATTAAGAGTGTCAATTTCAGTTTCGTAAACAAAACAATATAACAATTGACATTTTGTTCGATATTTATTAACTATTTTTAGTTTTTAAACAAGTTTATTAATAATAAATTATACATAAGAAAGGTGCACAGAACATAGGTAATACTTGAACACGTCTAAGTAAATTTAAATTTTTTGTATTTTTACTTCTTTTGGTTTAAAATTTTTTAAAAATGAAGTAAGTTTATAAACTAAAATAAAATAGACATTCGTGTTTTTGTGATAAACGACGTAAATCAAGCCGGTATATGTCAAGCCAGATCCAAAATATGTTTTTTGTACGTAATGTTACCTGTGGTCATACTATGTCGTTGCGTTTGTCACTAATCTTTTGTGGATTACTAATATTTTTGGCAACAAGTCGACCGACTTCAGTATAGTGGCAACATTGTGAACTTAAAACTCATATTAGTGACACTTTAGTTATAAAAGGGTTTATAGAGCTTTTATGAATACAAACATTTATCGAACGTTCTATAAGCTTAAAGAGCGTGTTAACTAAAGTATACTTAAAACGTTCTATAAGACTTTTTTATGAATAAGGCCGTTAAGCTCTAAATACATTAGAATAAAATTGTTTTTTTCTTATTATGTTATAAATATTATTTTTTTATTATTATATTAATATAATATTTATTTACGATGTATAATTAATATATGCCTTATCGTGAAATATTATTTTATTAAAAATTGAAATACACTTTAATATGTTATTAATATTCAGTATATGTATATTTAATAACATACATTTAACTAACATCCCAATTTACTAACATATACAAATATATGTAACAACTTTGATGAATTAATATATTCAGTTCTTAATAAAGTCCAAAATAAAAAATTCTATAGATGTAGATTCTATAAATTTTATATAAATTCAAAATTTGAGTTACGTTTAGGCAAATTTCTTTTGCAACTCATTACATTTTTCATATTAATTTATTTTTTTAGCGTATACATTTTAAAGTTTACTTAAACGAATGCTCCATGGGGGGTTTTAATGGTTTTTTTAATTACTTGCTAAGATGAATGTTGTAGCTTAAACATTCATAAAACTTTTTTTTTTATTTTGCTGCTTTTTTTGTTTTTTAATTAATGAAAGAAAAAAGGAATTGAAAAATCATTACCTTTAAAATTTATTAATTTTAAGTTTTTTTATATCAAGAATAAAACACATGAAGAAATATTCATGTACTGTACCGTAAATGCTTTAACTTACTCGACTACCATCAGGTATAGTAAGAACACTTTGTTAGCAATTATTTTAAACTTGAAAAAGTTCTGTAAAAACCTTAACACGTTCAAGTCAATCAAATTTGGGATTAAAAAACACAACCAAATGAGTGGATTGTAAAAAAAAATAAATGAGACATAATTTTCTACTAAACGGTCCTAGGGAAAAAAATTTTTGAATGAATATTTTTGTTTTACCAATTACGATTATTAATTTCAATAATGACAGCGAGCGAGAACTAAAAGATTTTTTAAAGTAAAGATAATATAATATAAAGTTTTTTAAAAATTAGAATTCAGTTTTTTGCCTTTGGCAAATATTTTAAGCAAGGATTAATTATATCGAAATACTAAAGAGATTTACATATAATACAATTACTTTTAACAAAGAATTTGAGAAGATTTTGTTATTAATTCAAGTATTTTTTATATAACCAAAAGATTTTAATAATAAAATATATTTTGAAATTATATTGTATCTCATTTATTTCTTAGTACTACAAGAACATATTTCAAAGAGATAAAATAGTGATTGAAACTTATAATTAATTTTTATACATTATTTAGTACAAGTCAAAATTCTTGTTTGCCTTCAACTCTGTTAGCGTGTTTTTTAAGATCCATGCGACTCAAAAAATTTTAACTGGACATTATTCTTGATGAGATGTACCAGATCTGGATTTTCATATATCGACATGTTTGTCTGTAAAGTCAGTTTACATAGTAAGTCTTTAAATAAAGGTTTATTGAATTTTTTCAAGTTGAGGACCGTCGTGGCGCAGAGGCGTAACGTTTGCCAGTAACGCGACGGTTACTGGGTTCGATCCCCAGTCGGAGAAGATGGTTTTTTTTTTTTCCGTTTATTCGCTCTGGCAAACTAGGCAAAACGCGGCGTTGATTTTCCGTCACTCAACACGCAATGCCTCGAAAACGGGGGAAAAAAGGGGGGCGGAGAAAGCAGGGACTGAGAACGGAGTGTTTAACACTAGGTTCCCACGGTCCCTGCAGTTCCCTCTGCCTACCCTGCCATGTGCGGGAAAAAGCGTGAAGCTAAAAAAAAAAAAAAAAAATTATTCCAAATTTGTTTAACACAATGAGTTCAATTTTAAAAATATTTTTAATTCAAATATTATTTTTTACTTCAATTTTGAAAATTTAAATTTAAAGACTTAACTGTCATAGATATATATTGTATTAGTATTTTTACCTCTCCGCCTTTTCTTAATTACGTTTGATTTCAAATTTGGGATTGAAAAATGATACCATGATTTTAAACTCTTGTAAGATTATCGTTCCGATTTTTAAATATTATTGTTATACATAATATTTTTGTTAAATATATTTACCTTTTTTTAATAGCTTAAACCTTTTTGTGTTCTTTATGGTCAAAATACTATAATCAACATCACCTATGCCATTTTCTGACTCCAAGACAGGTGACAAGGTAATAAGAAGTACAAGAAAGAACATTCTTGTAGAGATTCTTAGAGATTATTTCAGAAAATAGAATTCTTTATAAAATTCTGAAAATTTCATTAATTTGCTTTTTATTTTTTTAATCATTTTATTTTGTTGTAGGCTCTTTCTCAACATGTTTGGCAACGAGTGGGAGGAGGAGTGAATGGCAGTCTATGGACCGCGTACAGTACCATACAGTTCGTAGTTCAAAAACATCACTTCATTAGAGGGAAGATAAAGGTAATTGGATTTGATGCCTTTGTGACGATTCTTGCAGAGCTCATGTTTTATTCAGATTAAAGTGTTCAGTGTAGTTATTTTTTCTAATTTATTCAACATAAACAAACGTCTTCACGTTTTATAAATATCAAGATCTTAGTCTTTCAGTGTATTCTTATATTAATGAAAATTTTAACAATTTCACGATGGTAGGTAAAAAACATATAACTTATAAAAAATGACAAATATAAATTGCTGTCCTCTTTTTTAATACTTTTTTAATTTACTATATATTGAAATGGTTTTTCTGAGACATTTCTAATGAGAATCAGAAATAAAAAAAAAGATTGTTTCGCTTATATGAGTTATTAAAATCAAAATTTTTTACCAACTTTCATATTCTAGTCAACGGGAAGTATCCTATAAGTTTTCATTACGCGACGAATTTCATTTCAACCGGCATCTGCATACAATTAGGAGTAAATGATATTTACAGATAGAAAGATGGAAACATAAAAAGGGTGGATGGATGATTCTTGCAGTAAATATATCAACAAGGTTGTAAGATCAAGATCAAAAAAATAACAAATACAATTCTTGAATAAAAGCGTTCGGGTGCTACGCCGTACATACAACGACATAACAACACAAATTACAGCGAATTACTTCAAACGTCGGGTTTTTCCAATTTTTCTTTTTTCTTTTTTTGAAAAGAAAATTAAACAGCTTATTGGAATGAATAAAAAATTTATACACGTGACGTCGCGGTCCTGCACTTCAAAAATATTTTTTAGGAAAAATAAACAATAAACGCAATTAAATATCGTCAATTGCTCGAATAAATGACTACTGTTTCCAATCCATAGGACTGTTGTTTTAAAGATTCAATGTATGTTTTGTTGTAGATATTACCCATAATTTTTTATATTTCCCATAAATTGTTAGGACTTGCTAAAGACCGGCAGAGTATATAAAAAATAAATAGTGGTGGGATATATCGAAATTATGAAAGTGTGTATATAGTATAATAAAATAGAAAATAATCACAGATTAGATTTTAAATAAATAAAATTTTAATTTTAAATGTACACATATGTATTTCGTGAAAGAAACATCGAAACAAAGAAACGTTTTAGAAAACTGAGTGATTTGACTTTTATAACTCCGATAAAATTGGAGAGTTGTACTATATTGTCGTAGGTAGAAATTTTAAAACTAGCACGATTCATTTTACTTCAGGGGCGAAGTCACAAGCGAGTTGCTAACTAATATATCCCAAATATTACTGTTGAATACATATATTTTACACATAGTGTACATCGTACAGACCACGTAACTGTTTTCTTTAGTTTCGCAAATGGTAATCTTGTTCTAAGATATAACGTTTGCGAAAACCTGACCAGTAGTGTAACTTACAGTAACTAATAATATTGCTTTGGTATATAATAAAATATAATTACAATTGTTGTTGGTATTATTTTTTTAAGGGTTTAATAAGACCATATCATCCAAATTATCCACACAAAATTGCGAAATTTAATTGCTACTACAAGAGCATTTCGTGAAAAATGCGGTCGTAGTGGTGCTTGCATTATACCATATAGTAAATTTTCTCTGCATCACTTGAAGATCCATATGAACACGCAATGTCCTCAGTGAAGATAAAATAGACGTCGTAGTAGTTAAAGAATATCTTAGGAGTAAGACAATCGTCAATCGACAATCGACAATCGACAATTGAATTGTGCTCAACTGGCACGCTCGGAACACCATAACTAAAGAGAAGAAAAAGACAATCTTCAATTTATTTATAGTATCTTTAGTAAAGTACATGCATAGAAAGTATTTTGGTTTAGTATGAAATAAATTCCTCTAACTGGTAAAGGGCTAATAAATTTTTAAAAGGGTAATTATTTATAGTTTTTAAATGTCTTTAAAATATTTATTTATGTTAATAACCTTTGAATAAAATAAAATTGTTGAGATTCGGGTTTCTGTATTTGAGAATATTACAATAAAAACTGCATACATATAATATATATAAAAATTTTATATAAGTACACTACAAATAAATCATGTATTTAATTCGTAACGCAAATATTGTGGACATTTTTTTTCGATATTGCCCCGGGAAAAAAGTACAATAAATCAATAATATAAGATTACTCGTACTGCTATAAATGCTTAACACTTACACTTCTGTATAGCGAGACAGACATGTTGCTATGGCAAAGTGTATGTCACGCGTCAACGAATCTGTTAATATAATAAACAATTACATACAGAACTTACTATAATATAGTATAAATAAATTGTATAAAAACAAAAAGGCATAGAAAAGACGTTTAAATAGGGTATTGGACGTTAAAACTTTCTAAGAGAAATGTTAAAAATTTTTCAAAGAAAAATTTCAATTGTATATGAACTGCAATTCACACTTCAATAAAATCAAGAAAATTGCATTCTACGGAAGCAAAGCTGCATAAAACAGTTATTGACTTAAGACTTTTTTCATCTTTTTTACATTATAATAAAGCAATTACTTTTTCAATACTGCAAAATGAATGACATAAATATCCTGCTTAAAGTACATTCCGTCGTGGCGTCGAGGCGTAGCGGCTACCTGTAAACCCGATCCGATTGTGGGTTCGATTCCCCCTTAGGAAAGATGGATTTTTCTATTTACATTTTTTTCGCTCTGGAAATTAGGCAAAGCGCGTCGTCGATTTCCGCCACTCAACACGCAAGTCCTCGAAAAAAGCGGAAAGCAGCGACAGGGATTAAGAAATGGAGTGTTTTAACACAAGGTTTCTATGGTTCCTGCAGTTCCCTCTGCCCACCCCCGCCATATGCGTGATGAATCGTGAAGACATAAAGAAAAAAAAAAAAGATAATAAGCTCATAAATTGCTACAATCGTTTCCCCAATTTACCGTTTAATTGTTACTGTACACATGTATGGAAGGACTGATATTAAAAAAAAAGGTATTATTTAGTTGTGTTACGTGAATGTGGCATTTGATTTGATTGTGTTAAAGATTGAGCAGAAACTACATTTTGTTTTATTAGGTCCTAAATATGAAATTGGAGTTTGGTACAAGGGGAACAAAAAGTGGAATATTTTTAAAAAAATATATTTATATATTATGTTTTAATAAACATACATTTTTTCAAAACAAGTTTGTCAATCAGTGTTTTTTTTTCGTGCGCTATGTGAGTTAGCGTAAAGCACCAGTGGCGTATCGCGGTCGACCAGCCACGGCTGTTTAGCAGCTTTATTCCGTCATGGTTTACAATTGCAGACATTAGACGTCTAACGTCATCGAATAACCAGATTTGAGAAAACTGTAATAAAACTATAACGCTATCCAAAATTTTTTGGTTTTATTTTTGCTTTGAGCAGATTTGGCTGGCTTGTCAGAGTCCAGCGATTACGATGAGTGCTTTAAAGTACCGTAGATGATCCACTTTTCATCGTAGGTAATAATTCGATTTTAAAAAACCCTTTTTTTTTTTGTGTCGGTTTCTTAATATAATGCAGCAATTGACGCGCGATTGCAGATTTGCCGCTGTTTTCAGTTAACTCAGAAGCGATGGGCTTGTTCTGCAGGTCGAAATTTCCAGAATGAAATCGTTGGAACCAAAAAACCTGCTCTCTGATGTGGTTGATTTTTAAAATTTTTACAAGCGGTAGAAAGCTTTCAATCGTATTCTCTTTGGAAATTAAGATATTTTTTTATTTCAATAGCCTCCCCGGGTCATTCTAGGAATATATCTATTTTCCTTACCCAGTACATGAGATTTATCAAGCTGCTTGCTGGGCGGCTTGTTGCTGCGCTTGTTGTGTTACTTTTTGTTGCACATGGGTTTTGGGCTGAAGATTATTATATTATGCAATTTTATTTTTTTCATATTATTTTCAAAATTGATATTTTTAAATATATCGGTTTAAAAATTTTAATTATTTTACTTTATATTATCTACGTTTTTAACATATACTTAAATTTACATTTTCTATTTCTATTAATATTTGTTTTAGAAATGATTTTTTTAATGTGTTAGTGTTTTACAAATTAGTTGTTATTTTTCAAGTTAGTAGTGTTTTACAAATTAGTTAAAATTAAATCTTTACACATGCAACATTGAAATACGTGACGCTACAGTCTTCACTTGATGACTTGACGTTTCAAAAATACGTAAATCACAAACACTATCATCGATGTCTTCTATTGAACATTGATATAGTGTTTTTGGCTACCAACTTAGCGATATCTATAATTTTTATCGCTGAAGCGCTAGTGGCAGTATTATGGAATAGATACGGAGCGTTTTGGGGGTTTTGGGTAAGGCCTCTGATGTATTGGCTAGTTTTGTTCATAGAGTGCTCACACACAGCTGACTTCAATACATGTCCCTTCTTGATATCTTCACCTCAACACCAATATTTCTTTTTTTGTCTGACCAATGTAAGATCAGCCACAGTCACAATCAAGCTTATAATTAGTCTCATGAAATGTCAATAAATCCGTTTAAATTGTTTTATTTGAAATGTATTTAAAATTTGTAATGTTAAATTTAAATAAAAAATAAACATCTTAAGATATGTTCTAATATTTCAACCCCAAAAAATTTTGTCAACAAAGAGGTGGTGTAAGTTTTTTTAATAATAAAATTATCGTAACAATACTATATAATGTTTTTCATAAAAAAGGAACTGAAATTTTATTTCATACATATGTAGTAATCATTTGAATTGAATGTAAGCGTAATTCATATTTAGTACAACGTTAACATGTCTAATTATATCGTATTTGTAACGCTTTTTTTACTACAAATATGAAAATTTTGGCTAGTAGCTGCTAATTTCGTACGTTTCGAGGTAGCCCAGGGCAAAGTGCTGGACAATGGGATGGCCATATATATGTATATTTGGATACTTACTACTTAAATATATATTTTATATATATATATATATATATATATATTTTAAAATTTTATATATATATATAAAATTTTATATATATATATATATATATATATATATATATATATAATTTTATTATATTTTATATTATATTATATATATATATATATATTATATATATTTATATTTTATAATATATATCTATATATATATATATATATTATTAAAATATATATTATATATATATATTTTATAATATATATAAAATTATATTATAATATATATATTTTTATATATATATAAAAATATATATATATATAAAATATATTATTATATATATATATAAAATTTTTATATATAAAATATATAAAATATATATATATATTATTTTATATATATATATATATATATATATATATATATATATATATATATATTTTTATTTTATATATATTAAAAATATATATATTATATATATATATATTAAAATAAAATATATATATTATATATAATAAAATATATATATATTTATTTGTACAGCCCCGTTGTAATTAGTGATATAATGTATTGTTATTATTACTCCTAACATAAATTAATTCAATAAAATGTTATAATCATAGAAATACAAAAATAAAATTAATATTAATGCTATTTTTGTTCAGATGGTTAATGCTTTAATTTCTTTTCTAAATATTAGTTAATAATATTTCTTGATACAACAGTTTCCTATATGTTTTTAATATGTAATTTTAATGTAATGTCTATGGGGAATTTTTACATGTATTTGTCTTTGCTTCAAGCTATGTTCTAAAATATGTGTATTGTAATGTTATAAGAGCATGCTGAGACTACCTTTAGTACTGGCTGGTGAAACATGCCCTTCATCAGAACAAGCTACCAGTTCCTCGCCAGCGTTATAAGAAGACCACCAAGCCACCCACGGTAGAGATACAGCCAGCACTCGTACCATATGTAAAGAGAATTACAGACAGGATCGGCAACATCTTAAGAAGAGCTTCAATTAAAACTATTTTAAGCCTAACAAAAAAGTGAGCCAATTCTTGAGACCAGTTAAATGTAATATTCCCTTGCAGTGTGCAAGTGTATACAAACTTGATTGTGACTGTGGCTTATCTTACAGTGGGCAAACAAAGAGAAGCATCGGTATTAGGGTGAAAGAGCACATCTCAGATATCAAGAATGGGCGTGCATTAAAGTCAGCTGTGTCTGAGCACTCCTTGAACAAGCCTAACCATTACATCAGGTTTGATAAACCTCATGTACTAGAAAGATCCGCGAGGCTATTGAAATACAGAAACATCCTAATTTCAATAGAGAAGACGGTTGGAAGCTTTCTACCACTTGGGATCCACTTATAAAAATTTTAAAATCCCAAACACACCACACCAGAGGGCAGGATACAGTCAGCTCATTCTGCAGGAATCCAGGGCAGTACGCGAGGCAACTCAGGAACCGTTGGCGGTAGTTTGATTTTATAATTATATCAAATGACAGACGAATGCCACCTCAGTCTACCCGTGACCACGGACTACTGCAAAGTGTTCGCACCGTCGAGTTTCACAAAAAAAAATGTTAATGTGATAAATTGTTTTATTTACTGTTGTTATTGTTTAATTTTATGGCTTTTAATAATAATCGTGTAGCGTAATAGTGTAGCACAATTGACTTTGCCACTTGTCACCAAGAATTAAGAAAGCACAGTGGTAGGCACACATGAGACGTTCACGTTGTTTATTCCACCACATGTTAACCACACAAGAGACTTACATAAGAAGAAGAAAACTTCTTAGCATTCTATGGATTCACCGTGCTGGTGCCGGGCCCATTGCGTTGTAGGAAGAGGAGCTCCGATCAGCGCTTGGGACTTGCGACCCAAGTGTAGGTTTAAAGGGGCCCCTTTAAAATGCATTAACGCTCACCTTCACTGTCCGAGCTCCTCCCACTACCTAACCCAATTTTAAATGATTCTACCAAAGCCGCCTTTGAAGTGCGTTCTAGAAATGAATTTATAATTGCTCTAGACTGGCCGAGATCTTTTAGTAAACTATAGAGAGATTTCGCTGTTATACCTCTCGCTGCTACTTCAACCGCAAATAAGCTAACTCTAAACCTATTCCTGGTCAGTTCGTTTGTAAGATCAAAGTATTTATTAAGTTTTAGATGGTGACTTTTTGGAATATTTGTTTCCCACGGAACTGTAAGTTCTACCAGTACTACGCGTTTTAGGCTTCGAGAATAGAGAAAAATATCCGGTCTGGATGACGAAACACAAACATCCTCAGGGATTCTATACTGTTTCTCATACGTGTCCATCATAAGTGTCCAATCGGGAGCTGGATCTAATATAGAAAAGGTTTTTGTGTGGGTTTTTTATAAAAACCTTCTTTCACAAACTCTATTGAGCGTTTGCTGGTTGTTATATTTCTCTGTGCTCTTGCTACTGAAAGACTAACGGCTTCACGTATGATTTCTAGTACTTTGTCATGGCGCCGCGAGTATTGACCACTATCCAAGAGTACCCTACACCCCACCAGCATATGTTTAGCTGTCCCCACTGCCTCTTTACAGATGTAGCAAGATTTATCGGTAGCTTTACCCCATCTTACTAATTACTTTGATCTGGAAGAGTCATTTGGAACGCATTTAGGTAGAATTTTAGTAGTGCTGGAGACCAGTCGTGAATTAGTGTGCGCCATTTTAAAGCTAAAGGGATACAGAATTCTCCTATAGTTAGCCACTCATTTTGCATTTCTAAGCCCATTGCGTGCACCTTATACTTATCGTTCTCGTCTTGCCGAATAAAAGATTTTATTATGTCTATGTCTTGATCTTTCCTCTTTGATCCTACCCCTGCTTTACTAGATTGTGCTCCTATCATAAATTGCTTATAGAATTGAAGTCTTGACTCGAGCTCTGGGACACTTTTGTCTTTTGGGAGTGAGATAACAATGTCATCCCGTGATTTTCCCAGAATGTGTGTTTTGGAGACTCTTAGATGTTTATAGAGCTCCGATGGTTTCTTTAATCTCAACCCGAAACTATTTTTATCTCTAAATAAGGTTGAGGTGTCCGCCGAATGCGCTAGCCCAAGCCAAAACTTCAGTATCTTTGTGACACTTGCATCTAACTTTGTTAAAAGGGTCTTATTGAAATCATACACGAGGAAAGGCCAATTCAGACGTGATGTTAGAAAATTGTCGTAAATCCAAACTTTCTTGACATTACTTATAGGTTGATGATCTACCTTCTCAAGATCCGTCAAAAAGCTGTCGACAAGTACATCTAAAGATGGAGTGCGGCCTTTGTAGTCTATTTTCTTGCCGAGAAATTTAAAAGGTGTCGCTTCGGAAACTATAGCAATGCTTTTACCGCCAATTTTAAGTCCCGGATCGTATGAGGTATATTTAGTGTTTCGCCTTCCCAGACATAAACAGTGACACTTACTAGGTTTTGTCCTCATTCCTTTCGTCCACGCACAAAAATCGTCTACTTTATCCAATAGCAGCTGGCATTGCTTTGGATTCCTAGTCAGTATCGCAAGATCGTCCGCGAAAGCAAGGATGGATTCTGTGTACTTATTGTTGAACTTAAACCGATAACCCCATTTTTTCTCTTGTTTAATTAGATTATCTATTAAAATATTTATTACGATATTAAATATTATTGGGGATAAACACAACCCTGAAAAAGACCTACTCTATAGCTTAAAGGTTTAGAATGGCCGTCTTTAGAGGTTATAACAAATTTTAATTTGGAATAGTATGACGCGATTATGTTGCTTCACGTACACGTTCTGGCGTCTTTTTAGAAAGCTTAAAAGACGCCAGAACGTGTGAGAGGCAAATTACGGTGTGTTGGATAGATTTAGAAAACGCGTTCGGGTCAGTACAACACGATCTATTGATGTTTGCTTTAAAATGGTACAATTTTCCTACGATAATAAGCAACATAATCGCGTCATACTATTCGAAATTAAAATTTGTTATAACAAATTTTAATTTCGAAACATATATACACAATAAGAATTATCTATAAAAGCTATTACTAGCTATATAAGAAAAAAATATAGTCAGTAAATCGGTTATATGTAATATATTTAAATATCAATTAACAGAGTGGACTAAACACAAACATTTACAAACATTCGACAAAGACAAAAAAGTTAAGATCGATGCGGGGAGCACTATATATGAGACAAACCAAGTTAGAACACGAGAAAAGGATTTAAATAGTAAAAGGTTCGTCTAGGCCGCATTCGCAAAGTGAGTGAGGTTGCCTGGAAGAGATCACCTATGTGGTAAGACCGCTTTTACACCACATTTTGTTTGCCACTCCTTGTGTCTTACATGTTTTTTTATTTTCTTTGTATGTAGGTGTAATAAGGTATTAAATAAATAAATAAATATGTACTAGCATGCCAAAGGCACAAAAATTGACTTGCAATTAATATAACTTTCCGTTCAATTGGCTTTTGAGAAGAAAACCAGTGACGCTTTGCATCTCGAGTTGCATTGTATAATAACATTTACCTTTTTTATACTAGCTGACTTCTAGTAAACGGTGTTGAGTTCGACTACTCAATACGTACACAGATACAGTGTGAAGATCAATAAATATTTTATCATAAAACATAATATTAATATGTTAGATACCTGTTTGCGGCTCGCAGCTTCGTCTAAGCTAGCAGTACTAATAAGAAAAGCGTTACCTATAACATTATTATACCAAAATAATTAGTATTTATATTTTTCTCTTAAAGAAATAGACAAGGTGTATTAGGAGAATTGTTCTAATCAAACTAGTAGTTTCGGAGCCAGTCGATGTTAAACAAATCAATCGTTCTTCTTTTTAATTCTTAGTATAGATATGTCTATGCTTAGTTTTTTGCCACATATATTTGATTTCAGTACTCAATCAAATCTGAAAGCGGGGACGGAGTAAGCAGGGACTAAGTAACGGAGTGTCTAACACTAGGTTCGTATGGTCCCTGCAGTTTCCTCTGCCTACCCTGCCATATGCGGGATAAAGCGTGAAGCTAAAAAAAAATCAAATCTGAACGGAAATTACATATAATAAAATCTATTATATTTTCTATTTCTGTAAAATATTACCTATTTTCCGTTGAGTTTGATTTATGATGATGACTGATATTTGCACAACAACTGTCAATATCTATACCAATATCTAAGCCTGTTGTTATTTGTAAAA